>PNEQ01044081.1:0-13956 GCA_003012365.1 Medauroidea extradentata
GTCCGTCGAGGGTTTATTAGTCGTGTAGTGATGGCGAAGCGAGAGAGACGTCTGGATGTTGTGAGGGCGCTGCGGGGCTGGCCCTGGGAGCGCTGGAGAGACTGTTTGTGCTTCTAGAGTTTTTTTTTTGTTTGTTTCATCTGAACATTGTAAAATGGTGGCGGGAAATACGGGGGTTCTTTTTGGATAAGTGTATGCATTTTTAGTGCTGCGGCATTCGGTTAGTTGAAATTTTAAAAAATAAACGTCCCACAAATTTCTTTGTGAGTGTTTTTTGCTGAAGCGTCAACAAGCAAAATAAAAAGCATTCAACATAAAAATATTGTAGGGTATAATAAATTACGTGGCCAAGGACAAGAAAAAGGCAACAGTGCTAATAAATTAGGCTAAATTGTTCACATATTCAGGCCAATTCTGGAACTTGAAAAAAATAATTTTTCTCCCTTAAATTCGAAAATGTGTGTTTTCTGTGCTGCATAGTATGGTGGAGATAAGGTTGTTAAATTAGTTAATTGATTCCCCAAGTTCATAAGGTATACTGGAGGGTTCATATTCACCTCTGAAAACTTAGGATGCTAATTTGCTGTGCGAAACATTAATGAGGTTTGAAAAGACAAATACAAAGAAGCAAGCATCCGTTCAGGATGATTTTTCCAAAATTGTAATTTGTTTTAAATGCAACTCAATTTAGTGTGGGTTTTCTTTGTGAGCTTGTATAATTAATTTATCTTACTTAAGTGTTTTGAAGGTACATATCAGTATAGCCCTCACAGATTGTACAAATTTAAGCTTGCATATTTTTTTCCTTAAACTTCACTTTTTTTGTTGCTTTTCTTATGCAATGCAAGGTGCTGAAAGTTAAATGTGTAACTTTTTGCAACATTATATCATACTTGGGTATACTCATGTTTTAAAATTTGGTAAATATTAAGAATAGCTCTCATCATGTATCAGCCAAACTACTGATTTTAAATGTTTGTATAGATGTTTGTAGTAATAGACCTACGTAAAATTTTTTTCGTTATGTAGGTTAAATTAAGTTAACTTACGTTATTTTAGGTTAAGTATTGTAACTTAACCTTACCTAACATTATATGAGGTCAGGTTTGTTTACCAACTAACCAAATCTAACCTAACTTAACCGAAACTAACCTGGCCTAACTATAACGAAAAATTTTTTTCGTAGGACTAGCAACGTCTTTAGAAACATTTTTCATCAATAAATTATATGTACCTCTAAAATAAATAATTTGGCCGGCTCACGATGAGTAGCTATTCTTAACATTTATCAGCACAAAAAATGGAAATCATTAAAAAAAAAACATTAAATTTTTTTGAAAAATACATTTTCGTTACAAAGAAATTCTCTATAACAAACTAGCTTAATTTTTTGTCCCTTGATGTTTGTTACACAGTTAAGTTTTAATTAGCGATTTTAGTATAAATTGTTAATGGGTTACAGTCTGCTAGCTCCAATAATTATAGTTGATGTTTTGTGCAACACTTTTATGTTTAAAATCATTATAGTATCTTTATAAAGGTAAGAACTACATTTGTTTTGCAGTGTAGTAAAGTACTGTAAATTAAAAACAATTTTATTTACAGAATGGTGCATATTTGGGACACCCATCACGTCTTAACCAGTTGTCTTGTAATTCTTGCATATTGCTTTAAGGGTATAATGTGTTAGGGAGAATGATGTCAGTGGCACTGTATGGCAGGTAACAGTGGACTCAACCAGGGAGACAGAGCCAGATGAACCTTCTATGCTGCCCCAGGGGCGTTACTTCCATGCTGCAGAATTTGTGCACTCACGTAGTGACATATATGTACATGGGGGACTGGCAATGAAGGAGGATGTGGTAGCCAACAACACGCTGGGTGACTTCTGGAGGTTTAACACCCGCACCCAACGCTGGATCGATATTGAGGTCAGTGCATTCCAGTATTTTGCACGTACCTTCAGAGCCTTCCCTGCATATTTTTGTTTTTTGAAACAAGGCAAGACACAGCTTTGTCACTTAGAGAATTTTTATGTGTACATTAGAGATGGGATAATTCCATTTTTCTTTTTATTGTCTCGATTCCATCCATGTTCTTCGTTGAGGTTATGTGGCTTGCTTGCTCCGGATAGCTCAGTTTGTTTCAGTTAAATGGAGGCGTAAACTATCATTGGGTTTTCACAGATTAAAACTCACTTGCTATGGCAACTGTTGGTTTAATTTCAATAGCACTTTTTACAATTTTTACTTCATGATGTTGCAACAACTGGCGGTTCAGTAACAAACACAAATAAAACTGTCAGATGTCTGGCGTTACCCATGTCCAAACTTTATTCAACAAAAAAAAAAGTGAAACACCCGTCCGTTGCCTGAAATTTTAGTATTCTTTATGCTGGCACCCACTGCCCGACAACTGCAGCATGACTGCCGGCGACTGACTGACTAACACGCAACGGACATGGTAACTAAAGGTGCATCTCGGCGGAGTGATACAACAGACTCAAATTTTCTCAAAACAGCAAAATTACATATGATCTTTGAAAAAACTGTGCAATGGGAGTGCATGACTGGATTTATTTGCTTGGACATACTCCATTGAATAAATGACTGTCAAAAGAAAACTAAAAATAAGACAAGGAAACGTCAATAAGCAGAGTATGCTTTAGTCATCAGGATATATACACAACATGAAATTCCAAAACTGGAATCGGGTCAGATAATACAAGGAACAAACAAAAATAAAAGAAATAACAAAAATATAAAATAGAAACCTAAATTGACATGCGACACAACAATGAGACAAAACAAAAACGTAGTAGATAACTGACACTAACACAAAGATCTTTGTGATTTTCCCCTTAATTACAACATCTTTTGTGTTTCTTATTGTTTTCTCTATGTTAATAATGTATTTTATTCCTGCTATTTACACTTCAGTTTATACTTGCTTCCCCTGATTTACTCTTACTTTTTTATGAAGCTAACAATATTTTTCCCTCGACTTACAAGTTAAATATTGATATTGTGGAGGAAGGATGCAATTTCAGTAGAGAGAAAACTGTAAACTGTATCTATGTATGTGTACAAATAATTTTATAAACAGAAGGGCAATTTAATCAATGTTAGCAGTATGAATCATGCCTTTTCTTAATCTATGCCCAGTAGCATTTTGATGCTTAACAAAAGTTTTTTGTTTGAATATTGATTATATTTTACTTACAAAGACTTTTCGAGGTTACATATTACATCTATGTTGCAATTATGAATTACTCTGTGAACATTTTTAGTTATTACTAGATGTCTCCTAAAAAAAAAACTTCAGGAAAATAGGCTAATGATTGTCGTAATTACGTGAAGATTAAACATACCGTACTTATACAATTCCATCATACAGAAATATTAATCTACAATAGCAAATATGAACGCCATGACTAGTGCTGATATTCACCACAAAATCATTGTTTATTCAAGCAATTAAGTTTACGTTTTCTAATGTTTGTTTACCACAGCAATATTACTGCCGTTTTGCGATGCCATCAACTAACACAACTACGCCAGTCAGTTGTGCACTAACGTGATCACACAAATAATTTACAAAGAAATATCGTAGTTTTTCAGATTTGCATCTTCCTTTTTGTCTAATTTCTAGTTTGGAAAGTGCAGTGGTTGCCAACCATTACATATCACGGAATGTTACTTGCTTTGTGGTTACCTTAAGTTAACCTCGACGTGTTTATTAGTTCACCACGTTGGTTGAGTTTGATGCATCGCCGTCATACTTAATAATCTCTAGTAGCTCGCCTCCCAGTAGGCGGAAATAGGCACAGTTTAACGTATTTTATCTCTCGCCCCGTCTGGGCTGTTAGCTCAGCTAGATACACGTGTTGCCGCTAAGAACGTATCCCTGGGTGATAATCTTTGTGTGAAGTGATAAGACTATCATTTTGTAAAGATAAAAGAGTTATAAATGTTGCAGGCGCAGCATAAACAAAACACGGCCACTTGGACTCAGTAATAAACTCGGCCTAATAAATAACGGCCACGGAGTTTGTTGTGGTGTATAACAAAGACGTATTGTATATAAATCTCAAGGGTTGTAATTAATGATGTATTAGGTATCTAACACTTACCTTTAAATGGCAACACGCGCTAGGTTTGTATAGGTTAGAGAAGTTTGTTATTGTATTGAGACTAGAGAATTTCAGTGCGCGCAGGTTGGCGCACCTGTAGCTCCAGACAGCCAGGCAGCCGCACGGCCATTTTGTAACGGTACTCCAGCCTCCTGGCCGGGTATAAAAGGGCGTGCATTCGCCAGAGAAAATGACAGTCTAGGGCTCGGGCCTCCCGAGCATAGCCTAGGCAACCCCCCCTCCTCCTTGCCCAGGGTTGTGGTTTGTGTTCTACCACCGAAACCCGACGGGTACACCCTTCTTCCTTCCTTAATGCCCCAGGGTTGTGGTTTGTGTTCTACCACCGAAACCCGACGGGCCTTCCGACCTCTTACTTACCCGGCTAACTAAGAGTTGTGGTTTGTGTTCTACCACCAAAACCCAACAGGGACGCCACCCACCTCCCCCCGCGCACCTTAATGCTTCAGGGTTGTGGTTTGTGTTCTACCACCGAAACCCGACGAGCAATCCTACCCACATACTTGTTCCTTTTGCCTAGCGCGACGCAACGGAACCCGAGATCCGCGACAGTCAGTTAGGAACGCACCCTATGCCGAAGTAGTCACAGCTGCCGTCGGGCGCGCTGCTGGAGGAAGTAGATTCCGGAAGTAGGAAACGCGGGGCTCCCTGTAATTACATATGCAGCCCAAGTGGCCAAGTAACTTGTGCGTAGTGTAATGGTAATTGTGATTAGCAAATTGGAAATTGTGGCCTTGTGACGGCAGTGATTGTAAATAATTGTAAACCTGTGAACCTCTGTGGAGAGAATCAATACAACCTGTGAAACCTACCCCAGTGTTTTTTTATTATGAGCGAAGGTAACCTCCTGGAGTTACACATTTCTGCAGAGGAAATTTGTGATCTTGAGAACCGCGAGAGGCCAATAGCAGCAGTGCCCAAAGACACCTTCATACCTTCACCAGTTAAGGGGTCAGGCCCGAACCTTACCCTGTCCGCACTATGCCAATCATACGGAGTGTACAAGCACTCACGACCGAATCGCCACTTTCGAGTACGCAGACGGTTTAGCCAAATCTTACGAGAACTCCAGCGACCTACACCGGCCTTAGTAAGTCCAATTAAATCTCCCGAAAGAACCCCACTGTTGCACCAACGTGTGCAGCAATTAATCAACGAGGCGCGAACAGAGCCTAAGCCACCAGCAGCCATCTCCGAACGCAAACAGCGATTGTTGCGTCAACTGTTTTAGAGGTGAGTGGAAGTAACCTCTCCCCTACTTATAATAATTTCCGTGTCGCCTGTCACCTCCTCTCGCCTACAGGAGAGAGATCAGTGGTCCTCCACTTAAGAAACCGCTCACTTAAGTGCACCCCTCTCTCCGCCCCTCAGAACTCTGCTCCACTGCGTTAGCCACCATCAACATCTCTGCGGGGGAAGCAAAAGGTAAGCTACCTGCACTGCCACGAGGCAGCACCCTAGAGAGGTACGACCAGGTCAGCGCCAACATAGACACGCTGCACCAGGTCGACGACAGAGGTGCGACAAGTTCTAAGCATTTGTGGTTGAAGTTGTACGGTAAAAAAATATAATACTTTGTATGTTTTATTAGCAAGTGGAATTGTTTTTTTTTTTGTTCTGACATATTTTTGGAAAATTAACTTAAAGTGGAATTGAACAAAACCGCTAAGAGATAACGCAGTGAAGTGTGGAATTATTTTACAAAATTGAGTGATGGAAAAGTTGCAAACTTCAATAAATGCAAAGAGGTGTACAAAATCCAACAGGCAAGTAGTATTCTTTATTTAGTACATGTGCGGCTGTTAAAAGCTAAACGTGCTAAGGCATTGTGTGGAATGTGTTATTTGAATGCTATATAATCAAAAATACATAGGCTTACTAGCTATGTTTATTTGTAATTAACAAAAATATTAGGAAGTTGAAAATGTGTTCTCTTCAGCTTTACTATCTTTTACAGTTTACCAATTAGCGTACCTAACAAAGAATATTTTTGTTATAAATTTTAATTACCTTATTCAACCATTTTTGTGAATTTGGAAGCACAATGATAGTGTGTTGTTAACAGTAGGTAGAATGGTGTGGATTTGGGCTATGGCCTACATGATGTTTGTCAGGCCCATTTTAGAATAATGGGATAGTAAGGGGCAAAGGTGACAGGAACCTAAAATATCACCAATAAATTATATCAGTATTAAGTAGGCTAATTGATAATAATAACAGACCTTGAAAAATTCACTGCCATGATGGCGCGAAAAATAACGCAAATTTCAGCATTTTGAAACACGAAACGCTAATTTTATCATTTTGAAACGGAAACACGAACTTCGGCTTTTCGTACATTTAATACACGAATTCGAGTATTTTTCTAAGAAATGAAACTGTTTCGATTGCATTTCACGATACAATTTCAACATATTTTATGGAATAATTTACATTTGCATCGGGGTTTTCCCGTGTGTGTCCCGACGGACTCAGGGCGAGCCGTCAGTTAAATAAGGGCGACCCGCATGTGAATGGACAGGGTGCAAGACCTAGTGACATCGCTTGGACTCACGGATCTCCTCTCGCTTCTTCGGAAGTGTTCAGAGCAGTTCGGGTGGCCCTCCCCTCCCGTTGCCTGTCTTCTTCTTATGCCCCTTCCTTCCCTCCCCTCCTCCTGGTCTCTCGTTCCTCCGCCGGCACTTCACTTTCGCTCGTCCTACTCGACGGTTGTATACTGATTCTTCGTTCTCTCGGCACTTCGTCAAACGTGTGTATTGGTAAGTGTCGTAGGTTACGTTTTTGAAGGCTTGTGTGAGTTTCCCCCTAGTTGGGGGCACTAAGAGATGTGGAAATTAGCTCTGTTGAGTATAGGTTGATGCCTTTATTGGTTTCGTGCAGACGGCGTGCTGAGAGAGCATAGTGTTCTCGTTTGCTCCCTCTGAGCTGGTAAATAAATGGACCATGTTTATGCTTAAACAATTGAAGAAATGTTTGAATGTAATTTTAGTGTCATTTGGTTTTTGCGAAGTTGTATCTCATTGTATTTAAAGGAAGTTTTGAATAATAATTTGCTACCGGGTTAATTTTATTACGTTGTATATTTAGTTCGTTGGTCTTAACGTGTTTGGGGTATAACCTTCTTGTTGTCACTTGTGCCCTAAGTGTGGCATAACACGTTAATGCACAAAACTTGTACAAAACAATAAAATATAATAACTAACCTTTACTACTTACAATCACATCAATACCAAATCCCACAGTTACAGTTTGGAGGTTATTTACAGGATAGCCAACTCTTGAAAAGTTGGTGGACGTAACAAGAAAAACCAGAGCCCGTTTTATTTGCATTGTGTGCAGAAAGTACTTTTAGAACGCCGGGACATAGTTAAGACCTACATTTGTACGATTTTGGGTCCTTTAACATGTTTTACATAAATAAGAAATAAGTAGTCAACATGACGCGAGTGTGAAGAACACAGTTTTTTTTATTAGTACCATGCCATTTATATTGTGGTTGTAGGCCTACAAAGTGTGCCTACTGGTGCCTGGCGGCAGTTTTCTGCATTACCACGTCTGTTTTTAGTAGTGGAACCTCTATCCATCGTTTTTCAGGGGACTGACAAAATATTTCAATACAAGCAGACATTCAATGGATGTGGACTTTAAATGCAGACAAATAAGAAATGGGACCACAGAAAGTGTTCCATAGATACGGACATTCAATAGATGGGGGTTCAATAGATAGATGTTCCACTGTATTGTTTACGTTTAGGCCAAGCAAATTTTATAAATTGAAGTTAATAATTTAAGTTTTGGTGGTTGTAACGGAAATATATTTTAAACGAAATGCAGAGGCCTCCTGTAAATGCCTTTTTGCGGGCAGGCAAATTAAAACACAATGGCCTGTATGCTACAAATGTGAACACTTTAATGTGCCGACATTGTAACTGCTTTGTGGCGTATGAATAGCAATAAGAACATGTTTTCAATGTTTACAGTGGTATTTTAAAATGTGGCATTTTTAAAGCTCAGTAAGTTGACAATTAAGATATGTACAAAATTATTACTTTAAATGGTTGCATTTAGTGCAAAAATGTTACGGAAGAATCGTGGAAATGTTAAATTGTTTTTCTAGGTACCATCTCCATTTCGACAACTACCACCCACACCATGTCAAGAAATTACTACAGTACAGTCTCAGCACCAAAGCTAAACACATTTGCTCCACTAAAAGGGACCTCAACAAATAGTGTGAACAAGTAGCCAAAGTCTTCATCGATACAGACTACCCTGAAAATCAAGTTCAGAATCAAATTTACTGAGCCATTTCCAACACAGATACAGAAACCAAGGCTACAAATACAGCTATACCTCTGATTATCAAATGTCATGAAAATCTGCTCAAACTGAAAACCATTCTCAAATCCAGCTGCAAAATCATTACTTCTTCATCACAAACTGAGAACTTACTCTCTAAACCTCCCAGGTAATCATCAGATGCCCATCAAACCTCCGCAATAGACTGATCCATCCTAAACTTCTGCCAACCACATCCAACAACACCACCATGATCTCCAGAGGATCCAACCCCTGCAATAACTCATACTGGGCAGTTGCAAATGTGCAACAGAAAACCTCATATACTGGCTACAGTGCAAACATTGCAGGCAGAATACATAGGCCTCACCGTCAACACACTCGTACAAAGAAAGAATGGTCACTGACCCACAAACAAAACTTTCACTCCTGTTATAACACCAAAGTGGTGAGAGTCCTACCACCGTCTAACAGTAGTTCAGAACAAAGGCACTGTGAACTAGCTCATCAATACATGACCAAATCTTGACAATGCCCAGGTCTTAATATCAGGTAATCACAAACATATCACCAGTATAACCTTGAACTACCACATCCCTTCAATTTGAATTTTCGCACGCACCCTAGTTTGTCCCCTAGCCACTAGGGCAATCAACCACACTTCCACCACTGCCAATACTCAGTGTGTCTCAACTCGTTGCCTGATGAAGCTGGCCTAAACCAGCAAAACGTCATGCAACTGTGCGCTCGTTTAACAGCATGTGTTGATCCATTAATATGTGTGTGTCACTATCAAGTAGTACCAGCCTGTGATTACCTTAATCCTGTGTCTACTCATTTAATTGGTTAACCTAGTAACCAAAGTCTTTTCACATACATACACTAAAGTCTTGTGTGTGTGAGTGTGCTTTGATTTGAGATTAGAGTGCACCATTGCTGCCACTGGACAAGTAGCAGTAAACTATTATTGATTTCTGCACTGACGAGTACTTGTGCAATTTTAGTTTATTTTATGTTCTTTTCAACAATAGTACAGTATTAACACAATTTTCGTCCACGTATAGTAAATTAAAACAGAAACAAAATTAAAACAACTGTTATGGAATGAAACTTACACTTTCACATCACGTTGCCAAAACATTGTTAGAAGTGCATTGTTTACTAAGGAGTTTGTCACTGCCTAGTGGTTTTTGGACCTTTATTACTTCCCCTCTTCACAGAATCTTTGTCGGCTTATCATGTCTTGCTTGTCTTCCTCACAGTTCCTATGATCAAACGACAGGGCAGCAACAGAAAGTCACACTCCACATAGCTTCCAATTCCAACTTTTCTTGTTTAGACACACAGCCAGCCCTCAATGCCAATACAATAGACATGCGCTATTGGAACAAGTCTTTTACGGTGTTACTTTTTAATAAATTCTCATCATATTTTCGTAACATTTTTGGGAATTTGAATTAGTCATGCACAATGCTTTTTTAATAATCATTTCTTAAATAATTTTACGCTGTTAATTTCAGTAAATGCTGATAATTTTCCCAACATTTCACAAAATAAGTTATTGTCAAAACGTATGTTGTCATATGCTAGGCAAAAAATTTCATCACCATTTTTATGACAATATTTTATCTCCCTAATAATTCATACATTTTCATAAACATAAAGAAAATAATTTTCATCGTAACATTATTGTTAACCTAAATTGTAATATTTTTATAATAGTGAAAAGCAATTTCAAAATTACGTATCTCTTCGCTCAGTCTGATTACTAGTTAATTAAAAATGCAAAATTTTACAGGGACTAGCTGTTACTATTTGGTTTGAGGCAATCTTGTGCTGCAGCAGTAGCCGCTAGCATGCCATGTAAAGTTTCGGCAGTAGAATGATTGCTGTACAATGCTGCGGCAGCCAAATTGTAGTGTCAGTTATGACTCAGTAAATTTACTTTTTGGGTATCATCATAAATAGCACATGCTAATTGGGTTAAATAGACAATAATTTAATAAATATAACAGGTTATTCATCGCTAAACAGGTTTAAACACAATTTTAGTCCAAATTTAGGGTTTTTTTTGGGGGGAGGGTGGGTTAGAATGTGCCTATTTCGGTAATAACTAGGCTCTTACCCGGAACCATAACATCTTGTTATACCAGGACTGAACTGTATACCGCTTTTAATGTTGATTAAAAAGCTTGTTTTGTTGTTTTTAACACCACGTCTTATTTTTATTGCCTTAGTATTGTTGTTGTAGTATTGAATTTGTATTAGAATTCATATTAATCTTGAACAAAAAAAAAAGATAAAAGCAACATTTTTCAAGGAAAGATGAAAATTTGTGATGATTGTGGCTACAGTGGATGTTTGGCAATGTTGCAGACAAAGAAGAGCCCTCCTGCACTGGCTGGCCATACACTTACGTTACATCACTCCAATGCAGAGTCCATGAGCCTGGTTATGATTGGGGGCTTCAGTCCTGGTTATGGCTTCCTGGAGACAGTTTGGGAGTTTGACTTGGTTAACGAAACCTGGAATATCATGAATACCACCGGCAATGGCCCCCCGGGTGAGTGTTTAGACATCTTGTCAACCAACTGCTAGCATTGTTACTGTTTGCTGCAGTTATCTGGCCAACTTGGTTAGTGTAACATGTTAACCTCACTGTCTCACATTTTGTTGCAAGCTCAAAAGATAACTTACTGAACTTATTGGTAACAAAGGTTTTTCGTTAAATATACAGTGGAATCTCACTATAACAACAACTGTAAATGGCAACAAAAACTGTCTTTATAGCAGATTGTTGTTATATCCAAATAATTTTACATGTATTGTGGAGAGATGGTGCATTATAAAGCTGTTGTTATAGGACAGATAATGTTATAAACCATACTCTTTATAACGAGATTTCACTGTAGTTCTTTTATATTTAATCTAATTACAAGTAAACTGTTATTGTTTTGTTTCAAAGTTGGTTGTAAATATGTAATGTCAATCTTTGAGTTTCTTTTTTTGTACAGTGGGGAAATGCTGCTAGGTTACTAATGGCAGTATTAACAAAAAATAAAATTCACCTGGGTCCTCGGATCCCTTCAGTCTCTTGACAGGGTAATCACAAGAACAGCTCTTGGTCTCAACTAGTAAGTTTAAGTAAGTCATGGTGCACGAGAGTTGCCTAAGTATCAGCACTCCTAGATGAGTGACGGGCACCACTCATAGTCGGGGATAATGAGTCGTTCTTTCTGTTGACTTTTGCCTGACCTTGATACCTAACTACCCCTGAGGTTTGCTACAACGAACATTGGAGGGTTACCCACAACGACGAACTGCCTGTATCTGATGTTCAGTTGTTTTTCAATTTTCAGCAGATAGTATATACGAACCCAGGAAGGATTTATTTCGCAGTTCAGTGGGGACAATCAGTCCGAGCGAATGTGTCCACTAACAGAACTAGCCAAACTCTGGTGAGAACTGCAGAAATCCTGCTAGCACTGAAGTTGCAGTTCATGTCCCAGGTGACAGTCTAAGATAAACCACTGCGGAACTTACACAAATTGATAGCGTGATGCTAGGAACAGAAAGCAAAAATTAGGATATAAGTGAGCTGTGTGAAGTAACTACGCAAAGAATTATTTTAATGGATAATCTTGAAGGCTTTTCCGCAAAGTGTTGTTTCTCTACCGTCCATTACAGAAATATGAATGCCTTTTATTTTTAGCTTAAACTAAGTTTCAGTTAATTAATTTTTTAAACATGCTGAAAACTATTCTCTGTTCACTCTTACCCGAGTCCTAAAATAAACAAAGCAAGTGCATATATATTGTGGTGATACATACAGCCACGTTAACCTTTATATTAATTTTTAATTTGTGCGCCGGTCAGCAATGAGCGTCCTCTTATCTCAGGGATCTTCAGTGGGTCCGTAAAAACAACTAGAAAGTAATGAATTTAGTCCAAGATTTCACACTTTTTAAACTAAACGTTTTATTATTTTTCTTTCTTTTCTTATCACAGCTCAACTATTTAACAGCAAAAAAAAAAAAAAAACGGTGGGCGACACGCCACCTTAGAACACTCCCCGGATACCGATATTTCACTTGGCTTGTAATTCAGAAAAAACTCCGCTCCCGTCAGGACGCACGCCCTACATTATCTTAGCTGTCCCGCGGCCAAGCCCTCTCTGCCGTCCAAACCGCCTGCCTCCCCTGTTTACGATCACGTTTCCAGGGAATGTTGTAGAAGGTTCTAGCATGATCTCATATAAACATCTATTTTGTCTAAATTCAACTGCAAAGGATATAAAAGAAATTTTTTAACATAGAAAAATTCAGTAATTTACTCTGATTACCATGGTATAGCATACTACCTAGTTTAACAATTAAAATTATTAAAATAAATATAAAACTAAATTCACGCCGAAGCACCAGGAAGTTAAAGGTTCATACACTCCATGTCCACCGTTTTCTTGGAACTTGCTGTCTTTGTCCTCCCCCACCCAGCTTCTCCCATGCGCCGACCAGGCGGCCCGCTAATCCTTGCTCACTCCTCAAAAAGGCGAGGGCTGATCTCACTAAGCATAACTTTTAAACACTTACATTTACTATCAAACACCCAGAGAGCAAAGTGGTTTGAAATTAAATTCTGATTCAAATGAAACCAAACAAGACTATGCTCCGATAAAATTCACAGTTCAAATTCCTGGACTTCAGACTATTTCCTCTTACAGTAGTGCTCTTATGTTACACCAAGCAATGTGATTGGCTCGGGTTCGAAACTCTGAATCCCAGGCAGGCCTCTCATGACTACCGCTACATGTCCCCTTGTATGACCAGTGGTAATGTCCTAGCAGGTACCCTGTTATCTTAGTTTGACACTCTACTTAGCTTAGCATAAAAGTTTCCAACAGCTTATCTCAAATGGTATACAGGGCCAGGCACACCCCTAAATGTCACCAAAAGCCTGGAACTAGAGACTAAAAAAGAGAAACAATCTTTATATTGTGTTAGGTTGGCATTTCGCATCACAATATCCACTGGCTGCCAACCGCCATGCACTGAGTTCTTGCACAAGAAGAAGAGCTCTGTTATACTTTGTGTTCAAATAAATTTACCAGTCCATCAACTAATAAGGAAGTTATAGTAACAAATATATAATTGTTACACTTGCAAATGCATTGTACGACACCATACATACATTATTATATTTATGAATTACAATATGTCTGTTTAGTAGATTCACGAGTTATTTAACGACTCTCAACGTACAAGTTTTTTGGTACACTTGTTGGTGTTTAGCGAAGTGCGATACTCTCATATGTGAAGTGTTCAGCCACTTCCCCATCTTGGTTAAATCTTTAAAAGGTGTTTTTATTTTCTTATTTAAATTTATATGTAAATCTTTCTTAACAGGCTATATGCCATTTTCAGGGTGAGTTTGTCAGGTGTCCGGTATGATACAACAGAATTCAATAACCTAGTAATTGGGGACATGTTAATTTAAATTCATCTTTTCAA
>PNEQ01044082.1:0-64632 GCA_003012365.1 Medauroidea extradentata
GGGGGGGGGGGGGGGAGGGTGACAAATAGAACGATTTAAGCTGTGACTATTTTTAAACCATGTCTAATACCGTTTCTGAAAACGACTCATGCACTTTTTCTGCCAAGTTTTCTTCAACGGAGTAAAGCGTTAAACATTACACCCAAAAAAAATTGTCACCATTTTTTACTATCAGACTCTGGCCAATCCCGAAGTTCTTCGTACTGTTGATCCATCGAAATATAACCCATTTCACATAATTTCATAGGAACCGTTAATCATAGAAATATTTGTCTGCTTGCGTGTTATACTACTTTATGTTTATATAATGCCAACGTGTATGTTTGAAAACAAAGCCTATTTATGGTTCATATCGTTTGGATAAATAAAGTGAAATATTATCGAGACACAAAACATAATTCTGTCTGTGCTTGGATTGTGTTTACTTTCAATCGAAACAGATATTTCAGATGCCTGTACTTCATACACAAAATTTTTCCTGGTTTTCAATTCGGGATAATTTGTTTAATGACTCCGTTTACAACTTTACGATCCAAAAGTATCTTTCACAGACCATAAAAGTGTGGTCTGCAATAGGTTAAAAATGCGTTTAGTTGTATTAAAATTGCATTGAATCTGTTAGATAAGTGTATGCTCATAATCTCTGACTTTTGTTTTTGACTGGTCAGTTGTCTGAAAACAAGTTAAAACCCATCTCGTTATCATTTCACAAATGTAGATAATCACTACGAAAAATAAAAACATTATTGGGACTTTTACGTAAGTTGCTTTCATTATACATACAAACAATGCTTATATTGTGTACCTACTATGTCTGTTGTGCAGAAAACATTAATGGCATTATGTCATACATGATGAAGAAAGAGTTTGCTTTCAAAGACCTATGCCCTTTCAAAACATAATAATAGATTTTATAAATAATAATACAAAAATAATTACCGGTCATGAGTGTGCTAATAGTAATTCACTTTTTAAAAAAACACGCGTAAACAAGAACCAAGAAATAAAAAACATTTTATTTAAAATACGCTGAGAAATATTATCCGTACTTTCCTTCTGGAACATCCAATGCTACATATTCAATAATGCATGGCTTCCAAGAGGGAAAAATGCTAAAAAGAAAAAAAAAGCACCGAGACTATGTTTGTATACGGGCGCCTCAATCGCACAAGGAATTCTAAAGTTGCGGAGAGTGTACGTGGGAATTGAAGGCTTACGTTTGCCGTCGAAGCGGATGGGAACCTTTTGCAGAAGTTCCCAATGGTATATTGATAGGGAGGGGAGTAGGGAGGCGAGAGAGTTATAGATAAAGATAGACGAACATTGAGCAAGCAAAAAGCAACTTCTTTGCCTCTAGAGAATATTTTTTCCTCTCCGACCTCTGCGGAAGCTAAGTTTCAACTTCCCTGTCATCACGAGAATATTTCACAACAGCGATCTACCGCACCGGGTTTCTGTTGTATATTTTTCACTAGGGGATTACGCTTGGATCTCGGGATGAGAGGAAAAGGACACAACGACGACCGCGCCTGAAAAAATTCCCTTTTGGAATATTTTATCCCGTTTCCATTTATTTTAATGAACAAAATTTCAAATAATACTTTTCTGCCTGCGTGTGTGCAAGTAAACATAATTTTCTACGGTCTGTTGAAAGTTATTTGAAGATTTATGATAGTAACGTGATTGATCTAAATTATTTGTTTTTGTGGTATTTTTGTAATGTAAACGACACATAAATATTTGAATAAAAACAAAACTATTTTACACCAAATTTTTAAAACGGACTTTAAATAATAAAATAATTTCAAATATGAAAATACTTGTAAAGATTTAAAACAAAACTTTGAACGCATGCAATTGATAGTTGATGCCTGAATAGTTCACATAAGTCACTGACAGGTTTGTTGTGCCTAAAATGATACTAACTTTAGTGTGACTTTTCTCAACGACATTTGTTCTCAACTCTCCTTAATATTGTATAGTGCATGTGCCCCACATTTTCTGTTTTAAATCTTGTAAATATTTCCATATGAGTTGTCACTATTTATTACTTTTTTGTTCGTTTTTAAGCATGAATTACCAATGCTTTTATTTAATATTATTTCTGATTTTCGGTTTTGTGAAAATTAGGATATTTTTAAAATGTGTTATTTTAAAATTATTAATTATTTTTAAATTATTTTGCTTATATAATATTGTCATGCAGTTCTTAGCTTTGATTGCAGTTTCATTTCTCTAGCGCATCAGAAAGTGAGTTTAATATATGTATTACAATTCGTACCGAACAAACACATAGACGAGAAAGTTGCATAGTCGTCTAAATCTGAGCTATGTTTAAGATTTAAGTATCTAGTTTATTGTTACTGAAGAACTCACTGTAGCCGAATAGACAAACAGACAAGAAAGCGAGTAAATAAAAACGGGGTAAAAGTATGATACAAAAATTTATCATCAATAATACTATTGACTACAAGATAAAATACTGTTAAACATGTCCAAGTAAAACTGAGTACAACAATATTGTTAACTTGTCTGTAACTGATTCACTACAGTGTACAGAATTCTTAAAAATTTTAATTAACTCTGTGTAATTAAAATCATAGCAAACCCATTAAACTCATTCTTTCCACGGTAATATAAGAAAACATCAGGAAATTGTTTAAGATTGTTAGTTTTTTAACGTGCGGCTGAAATTAAAATAACAAATAAGCAATAAATTTGTAAATTTCATTTATGTGAATTTATATTTACAAAACATTTGCTGAAATCCACGGCTGATGTCGGCAGCTAGTACCAAGAGACAGAGATTCCGAAGTTAAATCTTGCATAAGTTTAAGATACCTGAAAGTTTTCAAAATTAAATAAAATAACTTTCGTTAGTAAACTTCATTTTTTCTCTAATACCGTTTAATGAATACTTAATATAATAAGCACTCAACCTGTATCGACCTAATATATATATATATATATATCCAAACATGTCAAATAATAAGTCTTACACACGGCTGTGTATGGCATACGTATGTATTGGTGTGGCGTAATTAGCAGAGAGCAGCATTTCCGCAGAGCTCAAACTTCTGCAATTCCTGTAAGCCAGGACTAGCCACGGGCTTGTAGTTGCGGGTCGTAAACGTTACAAACATTAGCAGCCTCTAATGGATGCAGATGGTAGTTACTGCGACTTCTAGAACATTGCGTTTGTATATCACATATCCTTTGCAAAAGCATTAATGACACAAATTGGCATTAGAAAATATGTGTTTAGTATGGCTTGTGTTTGTCTTATGGTGGGTGTGATTAATTTTTACATCCCATTCCAAACAAGTTGAATTAATCTTTAAGTTTTGTACTTTCATTGTTCTATTTGCATGCATAAAAATTATTATTTATTTATTATTATTTTTTTTTAAGAAAATACATTTGAACTACTCCTGGATATTGTTTATCAAACAACAAGTGTCACTTTTTGTAAATGCAGAAAAAATTTTCAGTCAAATCAATGTATCTAACCTACGGGCGCCCTCTGAACAACTACATTCATAAACATTTAAAAACTCTTATACTAGCCAACTGTGACTTTGATGTTCATACGAAAAGTAAAAATACATAAATGAAGAAATTTTTTAGAGAACATTTTCAATTAATAATCAAAAATCTCCCAAAAAGCAGAATAAATCTTGTCTAAAAGAAACTCTTTTTTCGCATAGTAATGAGAAATCTTAAAGAAAATATAACAAAATAATTTATTTATGTGTACGTACACAGAAACGTCTAGAACAGTCAAATTCATCGTAGTGCTTGTAAGTAGACAGCGTGATACAGACAACTAATGTAAAGTTATTTCCCTGTTTTGAATTGTTTGTAATAAGACCCGGTTTTGTATTTTAAATAATGTTCAGGCAATAAGTGACCCACTGACATGTCTCGACCCAATAAATAAATGACTTCAACGGCATAAAACTCAGGAATTTAGTAGAAAATTAGAGACTGCTGATGGATAGAGTTACTTTAAAACAACAAAGTAAAGATACTAACGTCTAAACATTCAGCACTTTTCGTTTGATTTTGTAGCGTCTCCTACAACAGTGTAAGCGATAACCACCTAAATGTTCTGTTAACAATATCTAACTTACAGTTGTGTAGAATTTATATTATACACACACACAATTTTACCCATATACTGTTCATCTGGAAGCCATTTTGAAGGAGCTATATACAACGTTTAACATTTATTAATATGTCAGTAATGCAAGAACTTAATGGGCCGATACTCTCGGCTGTTAAACAATGTTTCCACTGTGTTGAAATACACTTTTATCTTGTGAATCAATTACACTTGTTCCTATTCAACTCGTCTTAGAAAAGGAATCTTGTTTCCAAATATGAGTTTATAATAGTTTCAAAACATTTAGTGTTGAAAATAAATGTTTTTAAGAACTCCAAAAAGAGAACAACCGGCTTCATCTCATTAATCTATATAAAAGTTGTATCTTACATTGCAACGGAACTCCTAAAGAATCTAGCAGTCAAATTCGCTGCAGATTTTTAAATGATATTGGTCAACCCCATTAAGTGAAATAGTTTCTGAGGTACAACTAGAAAATAGCGTAGCTGTTCAAAACCTTCCGTAAATGAACATAGTTGCCCTATTGCACGTACAGTAGCACAAATAATAAAAATTAATTAACATAGATTATAAATTATCCAGAAATTAACGCGCAGTTAATACATTTATCATCGTTAATATAAATAGTGACACACACACACACACACACACATACATACATATATATATATATATATATATATATATATATATATATATATATATATATATATGAGAATTTATGTTATACATATAACATATATAACGTCATCTTGTTCTTACAACTTACGAAAGTAATTATTGGTTGAAAGTAACTGTTGGCAGCTTGTCATTCAACAATATTCTTGCTATTTAAGTGAGTGAGTCTCATATAAATTACATTTTCGTGTTGTGTATACGACGTATAAAACGTATGTGCTTACGTGTAAGTCACATTTAATATAATAAGATATTGGGTTGCTGATTTCTTTTGATTTGGTGGCCTGTCTTACAAACTAACACAGAAATTTACTGTTCATATCTAGCCATGAGAAGCGCTGCAAATATTCGTTCACGTGATCGCTTCATTTTCAATTGTAAGCGTCGTAGTTTCTGTATTCTTTTCTTGTAATACTTATTAATTTAGTAATATGTGCAATGAAGTATAAGCAAGGAATTAAAGATTGTGAATTTTTATTGATTCTGTAATACAGGTCAAAATCTTCAAACCATTTAAGTCAATTATTTTCGTTAACCGCCAACCCATACATGTGCCTTACACTGTTCATATTCTCAGAGTACTGAAAACGAATCATACTTCAAGGCCTTATTTAGTTAAGTACAAGAAAGTTTCAGGGATTATAAGAAAACGCGAAACATTAAAGTAAAATTCATACAAGAATTAAGCTCTTTACGGCAGAGATTCGCAACAGCTGATTAACGAAGACAGAATTAAGGGCGCATTGTACCGAATAAAACATTTGTAAATAAGGTAAAGTCAAGAACAGGCCTACTTATGAGTAAAATAGTTAAGTATTTACTCTACTTGAGAACTGGGTTAAGAGGACTTACAGTCTTTTGAAGAAACCTTGACCGCTAGCTCAGGTGAGAGGCTTACCGCTCGATCGTCGTTCACCTTCCGGCCGCTCCATCCCACTGGTTCTCAGAACTAAACCGTTGTTCTCCATCATTTTATTTCTACCGTCTGAGACTGAGCGAGGTGGCGAAACGGTAACAGGCTGGACTCGCGTTTGGGAGGATCCAGGTTCGATCCTCGGCTCCGGCCATCCTTATTTCAGTTTTCCATGGTTTCCCGAAATTACTCCGAACGAATGCTAAGATGGTTACGAAACAAAGACATGGCCGACACCTCTCCCAACTCATGTCATTGTACCAAATTGTCTTACCGTCTCTAATGACCTCGCAGTCGACGAGAGGAAAAGCCTACTTGCATTACTTCCCTACCTGCTGAGTTCCGTGAACGATCTAACGAACTTGGCAATACACACGAACTCACTACTTAAATTCCAACCACTAATCAGTGAGTATTTCATTATTACCAGTGGTTTTTCAATGTTTTTCGGTGAAGGAGTTTAAACAAATGGAATCAGTGAAATTGGAGACCGATAAAATTTCGCGGGTTCACCGACCTGTAGGTTGACCTTCAAGAATAACTGTTTACTGAAGCAGACAACAGTCGCTGATCGACAGCTTCCAGACACAGCGATACCACGCGTGTTGACCTGCATTTAACTACGTCTTTGTTATTGGCTCGGAGCCGTCTAGGAGGTGACAAAAGTCAAGGACCAATTGCGTAATTGACACAAACTTACATTTATTTGAATTCTGATTACGGCTCAAAACAAAAAAAGGGAATTCTTCGAGTCCCTAGTAATACTTAAGTATTTATTGAATCAGTTTCAAAATGTGTGCATTCTTAATCGGAATCAGTGAGTATTATCTGACTTTATAATTTAAAGTTGCTCAGCCCAGATACATAGGAAACAACTGGTAATCATTTAACAATCAGTGTTTTCAATTATGTAATCAAATGGCTATCAGGATATTATGAAAATTTTAAAGCTGTAGCTTTCGCCATGGTAATTCGGCGATGGACACAATGCGATAAAGAATAGCGCCTATTTCATCCACTATAAAATCTTGCAAAGATTTTCAGGTATATACTTATGCATCATACTGAAGCTAATAGGATCTCGATATTTCAATAAATTATATCAATAACGTAAGAAAATTGAAAATCAATGTTACGCTTTTCCAACCCCTTAGATGAATAATATCGTATTATATTAATATCACAATTTAAAAATTTGTATGTGCAACCAAATGAAGTGAAAATATCGACTATAACCTGGTTTGAGAAGCTAAATCGAGATATTTTAAAAACGTACGTCACCCCTTCACAGCCATAAGCGATGGTGCAATTAGCAAAATAATCACCAAATTTTTTAGGGTACTGACGCAGTCATCACACAATCTGAAGCTAAAATCAACTGTATAGATTGGCAAGGACAAGGATTTATCCAAACCACGTTTCACGTCTTTTCTTACCTATAAGGTGCCACATTTCTAAAAAAAAAAATTGAATAAAACATAAGATTATTTTATGGGTTAGATGAACGTGAAAATCGCGAAGATAGGTCGTTGAGTTCGTGATGTATAGACGATTCGTTGAAAATACTTTTCCTCATTTTCATCCATCTTCACGTCCTAAGGTGCCGAATTTGAAAAGAAAAAAAATTAAGCTACTCAGTTTTCGTTATTTACGTAATCTTCGTTCTTAAGGCTCGGCATCAGTCGTCATATTTAATTGTTTTATTTTTCGCTCATATAAAATTCTGAGAAGAAAAAGTTCATTTTTGTTACTATAATATCAATTCTAATTACCTTGCGCTAGAATATGCATCTCAGTTGAATTTTTATCGTATATTTAAGCCATAATCTGTCGAGCATTTTTTTTATAATATTGATTTACATGACTGATTACGGCTTAATATGTTAAAAGTTCTACCGCGATGATTTTATTGTAGCGCGAGGTAAACATAATTTATATTATAGTAGCAAATTTCACATTTTTCTTCTCAGAATTTCATAAGAGCAAAAAAAATTCAATATGGCGACTGATCCGAGCCTTAAGGAAAAATCACGTCGAGACCTGAAATTTCATCAGGTCCGATATATGGATTAGTAATCGAAGACATATTTTATTCTTAATTGATCGTTTTGGTGTTAAGGTGGCCGCCTGTGTGAACGTATTCATCGTGTTCGAGGTCTACAAGCATTGAAGCTGTAAGGACGACACTACACGCAAATCACGCCTCTCCCTAGTCTCTAGGCGCCAGCCACTGAACTGGCGTGCTGTCTTCTCGCCGACAACGTGCTTCTCTTATACATGCAGTGGTGATCCAATAATTGTATGACGTAATCTCAAAGATAAAATTGTATAATGCACGCATATACCATTCACAATATTTGGTGCCAAAATTTTCACACTTTAAAACGGACCACAAATCGCCAATTTTCGTTAGCATAAATATTTCCTTTTGCTACGCAAAGAAGATCTGAAGTGGGCGGGACTATACACGCGTGTGACGTTCTTTAAATGCAATCATCATGTACGTACGCTGAGCAGTTTTCTAATAATCTAGTAACTGCAGAAGCGCTGCACACAGCACGGCGGTCATGGCAGGGAGCCACATAAAATCTGGAAAATTTCTGGAATGTCATTTTAGGTACTTACGTATGCATCGTCCCGAAGCAAATATAAGTGCAATATCTCGACTGGTACGCTAGACATGAAGGACTAATCAAAAGCACATTTCACATATTCTCACCTCCTATGGAATCAAAATTCGACAAATCTTGAATTCACTTCTTAGGCATTTGTGTAAGTACCCAATTGAATTGAGAATCACGGCGGTAGTCCATTCGGTTTCATTCTACACAAACGACTTTTTAAAAACCTTTCATTACTTTTCACCTGTTAAACATTGAATAAAAAAAACTATGAAATTAATTTTACGATTATTTTCGTAACCATCGTGTTAATGTAACAATCAAATCTAACTGCCTAGTTTATTATTCATGAATAGTAGAAATATATATATATATATATATATATATATATATATATATATATATATATATATGTATATATATATACATACATCATTTCACTTTTCAGAGTTTCGAATTTTGGATAATCCTGAAATGTTTAGTATGAGTGTGCCATTGCGTTAAATAGCAGAACGATAGTTCGTCTGTTTTGAGGTGTATCGACCGTTTATCGGTAAAACATTTTATTACTTTGTGGACTGTATTTTGGGAAATAATTTCTGACCGTTCGCCAACGCCCTGGAATGAACCCATACTTAACATTCAACGTTTACATATCTAACGGTTTGGGTTGTGGCTTGCTATGCATATCAATCAGGTTGGGAACACTTTTAAATAGTGAGATAAATTATTGAATTCACGGGAATAATATAGGAATAGGGATAAAGGAAAGCCTCTATTAAACCATAAAAGAATTGCGAAACCAGAACTTAATGATCCTATTCCGTATAGAACCACCGAAAAAGAACTGCTATTTGTATAAAATAATAGTAACAACATTAGGATTTTCCTAAAATATTTACAATGGAAGTTGCTTTCATCGTGGACAATCGCTTCCATATTAACATATCTGTAAAATATGTATTGTGAGATTTCATATAAGATAATTTATGTTATTTTACTGGCTGCAGGTAAGTTTTTATTTCGTTGAACTTTATTTTCACAAATTTTTTACAAAGTAAGTGTTATGTTCTTTTTTGTAACACGAAAAGTTTTCTTCAGTTCTGCAAACATCTAAATGTAGACAATTGAGACACGTTAAGAAATGTTTCATCGCTATAGAATATTTGTAGCCATTAACTTTACCATGAAGAGATGCCATGGATGTAATGAGATGATTTATAAAATACAAACCTCGTGGATGTACAGTCGTGGAACTATTCATCTCCGCGAGTGTCTCATACGCCGTTTATCGCCGGAAAGCAAGGCGAGCAGAAGGGCTTGCCGTGTGCTTCACAAGGGGTGGAAGGTGGGTTGAAGAAACGTAAAGGGGTGTGCAAAGGGAAGAAGTGGAAGGGGATGGGAGTGCAACAAGGCAAAGTCGGCTTTTCAAAGAGCAATAAAATGAGGCCCAAAGTAACACAAACACGGATCAAACCTCGTTGGGGCGCAACAAAAGCTACGGCGGCTTTTGATCTTCTGCTTCGCGAACGAGAAAACGCTCGTTTTGACGCCACTCTCCTGCTTTCCTGTACATTTCTTCTCCTTTAGCCACCTCTATCTGGTCGAAGTATGTTTGAAAGAGAGAGCGATACTCTTTCTTCAAACAACGACATGACTTTTTGCCATCTCTGCATTAATAAGAAGAAATCGCTAGCAGTGCAGGGAAGTTGTGCTAAACCAACAGAAGAAACATTTACCACCTCGCAAAGAAACTTTACTGACTTTAGTGGCTTACTCGGGGATACAAACTAAACTTCGATATGATTAATACTTGCGGTGAATTAATATAGCATGAGACTAAAAACAATTTAATTGACATAAGCCTGGGAGGGGGGACTTTGGACACGGGTATGACTTTGGGAAATTACGAGAAAATTTTTTTTTGCATAGGCCTATATGGTAGTCATATTAAAAACCATTACTTGTGATAAACGCCACATAATTAACATCCACGTGAAATTTAATTACTATTATCTTACAGTTGAAAATTATAGAAAATAAAATATTATAGAAGTGTACCAAATTCACACCACGTTTCGAAAGTCATGCCTTCTTACGGTATAGTTGCAATATCGCCTGGCAAGCCGGACAGCAAGACGTCCGAGCGGCAATCAGGTCAGCGTTGGTAAACCACGGAAGACAGTAAGTCACCTCGCCCCCCTCGTAGTTGCTCAATATCGAGGACAAGCACGCCGATATATGGCACGGTTACCAAGCAAACGGGCTCGAGCCCCGGCGGGTGCGTGCTCGTCCGTCGATGCCGTCTCCTCATCAATCCAGCTTCGGTAAGGTCGTCAGATCTAGTTATGTGGCAGCAACTCTCAACTTGATATAACAATTTAATAAACAGTAATATTGCGCTTCCCTCCTAAATAAATAGAACACATTGTGACATATTTTGTATTCAAGAGTACCTGCCATTGTAGTATAGTAAATGCCCATTTAACCATAACTGTCTTAAGTCATTTAGCCCTAAATAACATCTAAATAAACCCGCAGTGTAGCGACCATCTGAGTGAACCCCCCCCCCCCCAAACTAATAATAACTTATGAACCTCCAATATAATAATGACTTACAAAATATTCATTTTGTAACAATATTTAGAGAATGAACTCGCAAAAATATTAGTTCTGGTCTTATAAAAACTCAGAGAGAAATTCAAAACACATACATTAAAAGGCATTACAATATTCAAATTCTAGGGAAATAATTTCATCTACGAAAACAAGGAAATCTCGTTAGCGGAACATATCAGCAACAAATTAATTTTTACTTGGTAATATTTGCTTAGAAATATGTCACAGAGAGCGTTAAATGAAATTAATTTTTAAGCCTGCTTTCCCGAATGAAAAAAGTAGAATTTCAAGATCTCCTGCGTGTCTATTTGTAACACGTTCAACTAATTTCATTAAACTTGGTACACACATGTTATATAGTGAGCAGATTTAACTTTCGTCACCTTTATTTCATTCCGAATTGATTTTTCAAAATGGTGAGTATACGAACATTTATTGGAAACTATATTTCAGAATTTCGTCAGAAGTATTTTTGACATAAGTCATTGCAGCAAATGGTGTCTCACAGAAAATCTGAGACTGCACACAAACCCAAACATACAAGTAAACAAACATAAGGTCTTTGTTAGCAACTTGCAAACAATGGTAAACATATACAATTCTACAAGGAATTCAATTAGTGTGCGTTTAATTTTGGTCGCTGAAAGTACCGTCGATGTAGTGCCACTAAAACTAAAAAAAAAAAAAAATCTAAATTGTGTTACAGCCAATCTTACAAAACCCGTGATTCCAGCCGTTATTTAATTCAGTAATAAACCAAGTCTAACATTAGTAATGAAAGTTAAATAATAATATTTTGATAAATTAAAAATTCCAAGTTACTGTTGCAGTACAATACATAATATAGGAACTTATTCACGCTGATCTTGGTGATTTTTATTCTTACCAAGTGAAAGATAAATATTCAGAATTTACGTCATGCATCATTAAGGAAATCATTCAGGGTATCATTTTTAAGGTCCTTCCAACTAGCAGTAACTATTATAAAGTTTGTATTTTGTTGCGGCTCTCACGTTCTGTTTTGAGAATAATACAAAGTGTTTGTTATGCTTGCCATTCAAGTGCAGTGTTTAGATCAACAAAAGGTAGTAATACATAAATTGACTAGAAGCACAGTCACTTGCAGAAACTTTGATAGTTCTCAAATCACCGATAGCAACCTACATCACTCTTAAAGTGGCGTGTATCAGTCGAAGGTCCACGAGTATCTAATAATCAGGTTACTTACTTAACCACAGTGATCTTTGTTCCATTCTCGGTGGAGGAAATTGCAGTTGACCAGCTTTCTTTGCTCTTGCACACCAACACTATTTCATCTTCACTTTACGTCATCCTCTCGAGCTCTCGTGATATTGTTGTTAAAATTATTATAACGCTTATACTACAAAAGTTCCACAAATTTCTCAATACTGCGAGGTTTCCATGAAGTTAATTTTTTTTGTAATGACTTTCTATGCTGTAAGTATGTAAATATTTCACATTTAAATAGTTTTTTATTTTAAAAGTTTTATCACTTTATTTGTTAAGGCAGGGAAACAGGGAAGGTGGTAAGTCGGTTACCATTACGTACGTTAAACACCGCTTCGCCTCTAAGCGCAAAATATTAAACTAGCATGCAGTGTTTTCTTAGAAATTGCTATTACTGGGACTTTAAGTGGTGACCCTGATATTTGTTGTGGAAAGTATATGTTAAAGCCCAACGCAGTTTTGTAATTTTGTTTTATGATTACGGCTGATATTTTTCCAGCTACAGCAATGTCAAAAAAGCATTTTTACCAGTTTTGAGGAGCTATCAATCATGTTTTAATAAGCGAACTGTGTAATTAAAACGGTAGAGATGTAGTTAAAAGCATTTCTTATTTTGGTACAGTAAGCTCTGCAAACACGTTAATAGTTATGTATGAAAACAACACTTTTCGTACCATGCTACAACACATCTCATGCACCCACCTCAGTTTTCAACAACTTTTGTTATTTTTATATTTGTATAAGATATTTTATTTCTTAATTTAGACGTAAATTGTGATTAAATCTTCCTCTTAGGAAATTTTTGTATCTCTCATAGTTTTTGCGTAAGGAGTCGTAAACGTCAAAATTTGGACTTTACGGTTTTAAGTACGCCACTCAAACCAACTGACATTCCAAACTGAAAAAAATCTATATAACTATGTTGTAGGCTATGATTTGACATACACGAAAATAAAGAAATGTAATTTTTGTATTTTTAAAAAAATTTTGATATTTTCCTAATTTTTATTTTAAATTTCAGCGTTTTTTATTAAATACAAAAATATTCAATTTTTGGTTTTTATGTATGTCAAATCATAGCCTACAACATTGTTATACTCTGTGGTGTATGTCGGTTTTAGTGGCGTACTTAAAACCGTAAAGTGCAAATTTTGACGTTTACGATTCATTACGCAAAAACTATGAGAGATGCAAAAGTTTCCTAAGTGGAAGATTTCACCACAATTTATGTCTATAATAAGGAAAACAAATCTGGTACAAATATAAAAATAAATGAAGACGTAGAAACCCGCTGAATCGCGCCCTTAAGAGGGCGTGGTACATTAATTCAACGCTTAAAGCATTAATCTGAATCAGTAGGTTTCTTGAAGTCAATTTGCGAAAGTTAAACAATAGCAATCCTAAACAATAATTTTAGGCAACATTTTAAACAAAAATTTTTCCTGTGTTCCGAACTTCTGAGGCACAATCTCTGACGCCGGAACCTCACGCATTTAACTACGGCGCAAGAAAAGCGTAACGAATTAGTAATTTTGGATAAATATTTACTCTTGAAGTTGGTAAATAACGTTATCTAGTATTGTCCTTGATTATTTAATCCATATTGGCTTCGAAAAAAGCGAAGAAATCAATTGAAGTTTTCAGCGTTTACTTATCTATGACGCACTCTTAGTTATGGTAGAAATTTGGCACGTTTACGTTGTATAAGCACAATTTCTATTTATGAACACAAGCATTTTCGTCATCCACCTCCCTCTCCTTCTTTCCTCCTACAAACTAATCTTTTTCTACCTCCAACTATAACACGCTGGATAAGAATTATGGAGAACCCTAGTTCGATCCTCGGCTCCAGGCGAATGCTGCGATGGTTACTAAACAAACTCCATTTACTACACCTTTCATTGTTTATGCCCTTGTGTAAAGTTGCTTCTAACCTTCTCTAACGCCCTCGCTGCCAACGTAGAGAGCAATAAAAAAATTGAAATATTCAAAATAAAACTGAATACCTGTTTATTTGTTCGTATTCTATGCATTTTCTTTACTTATCATCCGATTGAAATTAAACTTTGGTGAGTTGTACGTGCGCCAGCGAACATTTTTGCCGATATTTTGGGATGGTTGTGCAATACAGTGAAGAAATGGAGGGCAGGGTACAAAAAAAATTTAATGAATATTGCTACACATTTCGGGACAGCTAGTATACAATTCTCTCTTCAAGTACCTGATTTTCCACAACCTACTTCATCTGTCTTTTCTTCCTTCCTAATCCTTCACTCTGCAATTTGAACGTTCCTTAAAGCATACCTGCGTACCCTGGTACGTTAGTATATGTGTCGCATTCTGCTCTGTTAATATGTGGTAAAACTCCTATCTCATTAGTAACTTGTAATTATTGATGAAATTGTGGTTGACCTTCAAATATATCTGTCACATTAAAAATATACGAGTATATTAAATTTATTATGTAAATAGCCAAATAAATTTATTTTAACCGAAATTCCCAAATACAAGAGCTATCGTTCAACCAGAGTTGCGGGTTATTTTAGTATAATTCCTTGTGTAGAGTAAACTAATGTAAAACAATTCGAGGTCACAAACAGTTAACATTGGCGTACCCTCTTAATATATTGTTTGTTCGAGAATGTAGGAAGAATTTTTCATGTAATTATTTATTTTTAATTTATATAGCCTATATTGACTACTAAAATCTTGCATTAAATATGCACCATTTTTACTACGTACGCAGCGTCCAATAATCCTTCCATTCAGAACGTAAGGTCAGGTAATACGGATAAATGTCTCGTCGACAGCGAGGTCATTAAAGACCGTGACTCACATTGACAGGAACAAAATAAAAAATCGTCTATGGCCTTTGTTTAGCTATTATTCCATATTTCATCCTGGCAATAATTCGGGGGTGGGGAGGAAATATGGAAAACTGAAATCAGGATATCCGAAGCCGGGAATCGAAGCTACGTCCTTCTATATAGGAGTCCAACAAGTACAGTTGCACTACCACATTGGGATAATATATAAAATAGAAGTAAGATTACATCGAAGTGTTCAGAGCAGACGGCCATCTCGGCTGTGAGTTCGGAAACAAACGAGAGATAAAAGGGACGCGTGATTCTGGTCTGTGGGGAAATAGCCAAAGGGGAAACAATGCGGAGGGATGAATTACGATCGCTATTGTCCGCGCCTGAAAAGAGGCATGGCTCGGCTGTTTGTCTGTCCAAGGCTGCGCCAAGCGGCGATAAGGTAGTGGGCGTAACAGAGTCTGTGTTCTATGAAGACGAGGAGTTATATCTTCCACCATTCTTCCTCTCTCCGGGACATTGTGACACGATGCCTTCTGGCGTGACATGCCAAAATAATCCTAATGGAGAACGGAAGGTAATATTTGATAACAACCACATCTCGGTAAATCCCTCCAAAAATAAAAACAAGCATGTTTAAGGGCATTCAAGTAAGACATTATCTTAATTTTATATTTATATGAAATAGTGTTAGTTTTTGTAGACACTTGGAAGTATACTTTCCCAATAAAATAGCTCAGCCGTTTTTTCTAACACAGAATTTCATATTCATAATTAGCTTTTTTCCGTCATTTTACCCAAACAAATAATCGACATTAACTAATGAGAAAAATCGCTTTGAAATTACACGTCACGGGCAACTGCTCGACGTAAAAAAAAATCAATTTCGACTATTCACTTATGTAACAAATAAAGCTTAATTTTTTATTTTTTTGTTGCTATTTTTAGCAAATATTTTCTAAGTACAAATATATTTTGTAAAGATTTTTTTGCATATGTCAAGTAATTTACAAATGGCATCTAGTTTGAATGTTTTTTTATTTAATTATGTTTATTTCTGTTGCTGCTTATAGAACGAAAAAACATGAAAATTTTTACTTTCAAGTGCCACTATGGGAAAACTAGCGAAGCTATTTTCTATTGTATGACGAAAGTATACCACTTATTAATGCTTACAAAACTTACACTATTGCGTGCAAGTGATGCATACTACTTGTCTTATTTAAACACTTTTAAACCCTACAAGATTTCTGAACAAAATTACAATGTGATACATTAGATGTCGTTACAGACTTTTCTAGACTCTAGTACGTTAATACGAGGAGTAATGAATCGTGCTTCATGAGTGTAGTAAGTTCCAAAATACCCCACTGTTACGATTTCTTTTTCGATTTACTGTGAAGCATATGTTACGGTCAGTAAGAGATTCCTTATATTTGAATTTAACTTAGATTATTTTAATATTATGGCGGAGCGAAGATCATTACAGAAACTGATGTAGGTTGATTAAAACAGAAGTTAATTGTCTAAATTCTGTTTTAAAATTATTTCAAAATTGTACTGTGCGAAACAAGCCCTACTTGGAATGCATTTAGCTTACATTTTCCTTCAGGGACCATATTTCTTGATAAAAAAAAACAAATTGCTTTCCTAATCTTCACACAAAAGGTTGGGCAACGTGTTGTACGAATGTCAAGCCTACAGGTACGACAACTCACAACATAAGTACACTTTTCTTTGAAAAGTAAGTATACTGATACTCAAGAAAACATAACTAAACAAATAAATTATAACTATAACAATACATGTATGAATGGTTTATTTATTTAAAAAATTGTAATACATAACGTTATCAATTATATTTACTGTTAGATATATATGTGTGTGTTTTGATTGTTTGTGTTAGTAGATATTCATGTCTTGACTGACAAAAATGTTTTACGGACATTAACTAACTTAATATATGTTTGGTAACCAAATTTACTTATGAGATTCTAGGGCTGACTATGACAAAGTAAACCCATTATTTCAATGATAGCTTTACAAGCCTATACTACCTCACTGCCTTTCTTGCTGACGGTCACCAAAATCTGTTACAAAAAAAGTTATAAACATACACTTCAAAATATACCAATACAATAATTCTATTAATATATTCCGATTAAGATTATTTAAACAGAATTATTACAGAAAGTTAATTAAAGATCATACTGCTTACAAAATACACTATAAAAGTGTAAGCCTAGTATGGAACTGGAGTTTCATAACGTAACAGAATCAAGGAACCATAAAGCTAAGACACAATTAAAAATATGTTCACTGTTTGATAATTTCTGTGTAAATAAATTTTTATAAATGCTATTATATATACACACACGCGCGTACATACATACTCGCAAACGAAATTTATGAAGATATACCAAACTCTAATGTTTATTCATTAATTGCAAAGAGACGAAGTAAACTACTAAGAAAGCTTCGCTTTTTTTAATGATTCTGTTCGAAATCGTAGTACCTGTAAAAGATATATTCGTTCATGCCATCCAAATAGCACACTCTTTGTAAGCAAATAATTTGGTTTTAGAAAAAAATTATACATATTCATAGTACCCATTTACTTTGCCTGTTCCAAACGTATTTGGTTTTCAATTTATTACACTCAGTCTACACGTTGATTTTTAAAGTAATGAATAAAATACAATATACTGAATATCACAAATGCCAACAAACTTGGAACAATTTCTTCACTTCTCTATTCTACTTTTCTCGCTAGTTCTATAGTGATTTCGTCCAGTGGTTCAAATTAACTTGACTTATTATTCTTACAAGAGAAATAAACAAAAAACAAGCGAATCAAATTAGAACACGTTCTGAGATGCGACGAACCTCGATCTATCAATAAAATTTCGAAGAATATCCAATCCTTGATTCTTGAATAAAGAGACTGCAACAAACTAACGTCTCAAAAATTTTAAGGAAAAAAATATAGACAATACTTAGTAGGCTATTTCCGTTACGTTGCAATTCACATTAATGTGAGAAGCGAGAACAATTATTTTATGTAGCTCTATATTGTGGATGTAACCATTGTGTAGCAAACGTATTATTTCAAGAATTATGTATTATTTTTACATATGTAATATATCGATATATCTCGACAACGTTACAGATTTTAAATACCATGCTACGATGTGAATAATTTCAATATCTAAGGCTAATTTGTCTATGGATAAAAAAAAAATGTGTGTTTATTATTTAAGAACAAACAATTGTTGCAGTGTTGTGGTAAACATGGACTAGCCAACACGTTCTTATTCTTTAGTTTTCCTTTATGTATTGATATAATGTTTCTGCTAGAGGTAGAATACAACCTGAGATACTGAAGCTAGCCGTGGATAAATATACCTCTGTCAGAAGTATTTTGCACCCGCTGTGGTAAGCAAAGGAAGACCTGAAGACGTGTTGTTTGAAAAAACATGGAATAACCCATTTTGTGTTTCGCAGAGGACAATGAAAATTATTTCTATATATAGAGGTCAGCTGAAGTAGAAGAAAGTGTGGTAGCTGCTTTGCTTGTAGTGCACGTACAATATAAATTATGGCAGATCATAACCTAGTGTTGACGCACATTGACGAAGCCATTGACGCCGTCGTAGCTCGCAGTACAACTGACACTGACTCTGTACATTCAGACGACCTAACCGAAGCCAGAACGGGCCACGCAAACGAAACATTAGATATGCAAAACATGATGGGCATGTTTCAACAAATGATGACCAACTTAACAAATTTGCGAACAGATATACAAACGAGTCAAAATACACTACAAGCTAGTTTAAGAACTGAACTACAAACAATACAAACAAGTCAAGATACACTACAAGCTAGTTTAAGAACAGATCTGCAAAAGACCCAGGCTATAGTTTAAGAACAGATCTACAAGAGACCCAGGCTAGTTTGAGAACTGAACTATTAACCTTACAAATAAGTCAGGACACGCTGAGGTTAAGTTTCGAAACAGAAGTAAGAGCTGTACAAGACTTTCAGAGGAAGGAAATAACTAGCAAATTAGACGCCCTAAGTTTAGATGTAAACGACAGGCTTAAAACAGTGGAGAATGAAACGCAGAATTGCATGTTTGTAGTGCAAAATACCGTAAAAGAAACTGGCGAGCGTTTAGATGAAATGGGAGGTCGGTTAACAAGCCAAGATCACATAACACGCGAAGTCCAAACACAAATAAACTCAGTGAATGTAGCCATAACTAAGCTACAAATAAACCAGAATACTTAGCAGGAATTTTCTTACCAAACTGTGAATGACATACGGAAAACGTGCAGAACGAGTGTAGAGGAAATATCGCGACACTCAATAGCTGAAATAAAAGATGCATGCAGAACGGATCTTGTAGAGTTAACTTGCAGCGTTGAACGTCGTTTGCACATGATTGAACATTCTATACCACGTAAGGAAAATGAGATAGGGGATAGACAGGAGACCGCTAGTCACAGGCAACAACAGATGAGTCTACACGAATAATACATTCTCCCACAGAACAATTTACACATGATTCACCATTGTGGTATAATATGTCAAAGCCCTGTGAATCACACTGTTTAGGCGAACAGCCATTAAATTCAGCTTTGTTATTTCACCACCAGATACAGCAACTGGGCAAATCCGTGCCAAAGTTTGCAAATAACGAAAGGGAAAATCCATAGGAATTTTTAAAACGGTTTGAAGAGTACGCAAATATGTTCGAGCTTAGCGACGAAGAAAGGTTGAGATACCTTACTCTGTCGCTAAAGGGATCGGCGAGTTATTGGTGGGACGTGGAGAAACCCACGACGAAGACGTACGGCGAGTTCAGGGAGAAATTTACGCGCCAGTTCTAGAGTCCGCGAACTCACGGTTTAGTTAGATCGTCACTACATGCCGAAAAATATGACCCCAGAGGTAATAAGCGGGTTGACGAACACATTAGCTTGATACACGAAAGAAGCCGTCATTTGAGTCCCGAGATGACAGAAATGGAGCTGATCATCATGCTCACTGCTCAGATGACAGTTCCATACCAAATGGCATTAGTAGGAAAATACAACTTAACTTTGTCAGAATGTCAGAATTACGCGAACAACTAATATGCGTTGACAAAATAGAAAGGCAACTATGACACCAACCTTGGTCTAATTGTAAAGACCGGAATATTGGAAATGCTGGTTCCACCAGATATAACAAGTATCGTAGACCAGGGAACGAAGAGCGAAATCGGCACGTAGATACCATTACGAAGTCGAGGGAAGGTTTGATCCGCGATGGAGGGTATGTTTACTCTGATCGGGGTAACGGAAACAGAAATTCCAGTAATCGAGGACAAGGAAGGAACGACTGTAGTAATAAGTTACGTTGGTATAAGCGAACAAGGAGTTATTCACCTTGTCGAAGTCCTCACAGGTCGTGACATACCAGTCCTATGATACGTCAAGAATCTGATGGAAAACAGGGTTACAGAATTGAGTCACCGGAAAGAGAACAGATACATACTTCCAGGTCGCCACTTAAAGGCAAGACCAACGGTTACTTTGAAAGTCAGAAACCATTAAACCCAAATGCGCCTGAACTAACCATGGGTGACGAGCGGGGAGGACTGTTTCATTCCTCTTCGTCGGGTAAACAAACATTAAACTAGAAACGGCTGGCGATTAACACCTCCGTTCGCCAGTCGCCAATTTATTTACACCTCAGGGGGTATGCACAGGTGAAGTAGTGTGCAAATTTAAAATTGAACATAACCACATTAAAATTTTGTTTGGCACTGAGAATGTAAATAGTTTACACAAAATTGCTGTCATGAATGAGCAGCGATAAGAGAAATAAAAACGATTTACTTACACTCAATACTATTATCTTAAATGAAAATTAAAGAGAATTTTTGCTACAAGAGTCGGATCACATAGAGGAAGCAAAATACGAAGTTGTATGTCCAGAAATGAATTCGTACCTCTACGATCAACTCGTGCCTACATTACTAGATAGTGGGGCGGAACTCTCGCGCGTGTCGGAGGAGGTAGTCAACACATTAAATATAGCAGGCATAAACTTACCTATCATGCCGGTACCACGAATTAGAATCTTTCGGCGCTACTTGAAAATTGAGGCTAGTGGTTACAAGACATAATGTATTGCAGGTTAAATGGATAAGTGACACGAAATTAGTAATGAGCCATACTGTGCATACTGCCGCCAGTTTTACTCCTTATGAGGTATTAATTAACAAGCGCTCGGAAGTGTTTAAAACGTTAGTGATACCAAGGCTGGATGAAATCAAACCGGACTAAGACGAGAAGATCAAGATAAAGATTATTGAAGAGTAGACTTGTGACGACAGCTAAGAGGCGGGCCAAGTATAAGTCCAAAATAGACAATTTCAACATTGGAGATTTAGTACTACTGAAGACGAAACCCATATCTCGATTCTCGGAGAATGTGACCAGAAAGTTATTTTTAAGCTATTCAGGACCGTATAAGATTAGCAGAATTATCTGTAATAATTGTTACGAACTGAATATGATGGATATACACAAAGTAAACGGTAGGTTCAACCTGACTCAGTTACGTCGATATGTCAAATTTGTGAGTAAGCGCTGTGAAGACTTGCTGTACGCTAGGAATAATTTGCTGAGGACGATATTCTGTTAAAGGTGACGTCAGAAAGATGGGGTCGGAGTTGGTCATATGTTGTGATGCGTGTTACTGTATTGTACTAAGGTGTATTGGTGATACTGTTTTCCTGGAGCCAGAATTGCCCGGAATTATCTTACCTCGAAGTGGTTTCGAGATATTTGTCGCTTACACCAATGTTGATTATCGCATATCACGAGTAGTATGTATTTGTGTACATTTGAGTCACCATCCAATAGTTGAATAAATATCTCAGCATAATTACTGGTGTAAAATGAAAACAATGAATACAGCCAACAAAGCAAACAGCTTTGAAAAGAGGAAGATTGAACATTACTACTACTTGGAAAAGGTGAACGTTTAAACACAGATCTACATTACATGTATTGTTCATAGAGCATAGAGAGTAAAACAAATGGAACCAAAAAAATTAAAAAATAATTGAATATGGTACTTACTCTACGGTTTCAATTTTTAGCAATTGAAGTATTAATCTATATATCTAATATCTCTTCATATTTCACTATCCAAGTAACTAATAACTTTGTCATCAATTGATAGATTTTGCTAGGAATAATGTTATTAGGTTTCATTTCAAGGAAGAACACCATTTCTGCATCCTGCAAATTTTAGCTTCCCTTTAATATACACTAACACATAACTTGTTGATTATACAAACCCACGAGTTAGTGAATGTGCAATGAGATGGAAAGTAGCACAGCATACGCCAGCTTGGAATTGAGCGTATGAATTGCGTGTGTCAGTCTGAACTTGTGCTTGTTACTCCCTACAAGGAAGAATGGGAATGGGAGTGAAACTATTACTGCAGAAATCACTTCCAGAGAAGCAACGTCAGACCGTGTTGTGAACTGTTAATACAAACACGACAGAAATCAGAATGAGTACTATTTAGTGAGTGTCTCTGCAGGATCCACCCCACATGTCGGGCTTCGTGTCTGAAGCCGGCGACTATCACCGAGGGTGCCGTGTCCACAGGAAGTTGTGACTGCAAGAGAGTGAAGAGCAGCGGTGTGGTCAACGAAATGCCGGGGTGGATGGAGAAGAAGACTGTCAATCCAGAGAGTGGCGTTTCAAGGTCTGTCTCACCAGTGAGAAAGAAAAGTACTCCTACAAATATTTTGTGAAATACAAAATAAGAACTATAATTGAACTTTCAGAGTAAATATTATTTATTAAGGAATAAATATTTATTTTGTTGTTTCTATTTGGATGTTCCTGTTGTTTGAAGCGTTAAAAATATTTTTTTTATTGTATGTTATATTAGCTAAAGCCAGGTGTATAATTTGATTAAAATCGGATTACAGTGAAATGTGTTATGTTGGCTAACATTTTAACTTCATCCGATTGCCGAGGTTTCTGTAATATATCGAAATATATCGACAACATTACAGGTTTTAAATACTACGCTACGATGTGAATAATTTCAACATCTAAGGTTAATTTGTCTACGGATAAAAAAAAATGTGTGTTTTATTATATAAGAACAAACAATTGTTGCAGTGTTGTAGTAAACATGGACTAGCCTACACGTTCTTATTCTTAGTTTTCCTTTATGTATAAATGTGATGTTTCTGCTAGAGGTAGAACAGAACCTGAGATTCTGAAGCTAGCCGTGAATAAATTTACCTCTGTCACATATATAGACCATTCCTACCGTAACGTTTTATCTGATAAATTTTACGATCACAAAAGAAATGTGATAAAAGAGTGAGATATCGAATTACAACAAAACATTTGTTTAGAGTTTTGTAATAGCATGATAGTTTACGCAGATAAAACTTCGAATAAAAATTATTTCTTAATACTTGAGAAAAGAAAATAATATAATACTTTATGTGGATTTTATTAAGTAAATGGATGTATTAAAGCAAACAATTAACATGTGTCAAAGCGCAAAACATGTAATAAGTTGTTTATACTGATGTCAGGAAAAAAATATTACGAGAAGTAAAACTAAAACACAATGTGTTACCAAGAATGACTAAAATGGTAATAAATACGTAGAATCCATTGTGATTTGTAAAAAAAGTTAACTATTACATTGTTTTCTTCGGCCTGTATTTAAAACGTAAGACTGATAACGATTAAAGTATTTTCCATACGATTGTTATTTCTTGTTAAAGTTGCTTCTGAAAACAATATAATATTACCTACCAATTTTTTTTTACGTGAATTTTTTTTATCACTGTTCGTGTGCTTCAATTTGTTGAGTTCGTGAGCTGTGAGCAAAAATCCTGTAAATATGCTTATGGTGCTGTTGAGTTTGTCTGCTTGTAATGCTTTCGAAATCCCAGGTACAGATAAGATATACGTATTTTTACATTTGGTTATGCATTTTAATTAATGCACGAATTTGAAATGTTCTGATTTCAATAACAAACGTATATTTTAAATTTATCACTTATTAAGTAGTGATTCTTTATGTTCAGATTGTAACTTAGTTAGAGTCTTGAGTTGTGTTGTAAGCTTTCTACAGCCTTATTCAAATATTCTCAAAATATATTGTTTTTTTAATACCTGTATGGAGGCAATAATATAACAAATTAAATGTTAAACTTGTATTTATACTTGAAAAATATGAATGAAAAATATGAATGAAAAATGTTGTATTGCCAAGGTTTGCTATATGGTAAGTTGACGTATAGTTTAGATTTACATTTTAAACATAACCAGCAATTGTATATGTGGGTTAATAAAAATAATGTAAACATAGCAAGGCCTATACGACAGATAAAATACATTCATAAGTTAAAAATCGTAGCTACATTATAGAAACAAGTGTAGAAATAAAGTGTTAGGAAAAATCTGATAAATACTGCGTGTTATGACTTTTATAAAGGGAATAAGTTTGGTCAATATTTTCTTTCAAGCTCTATTAAAAAGTAAAGTGTGAAACAGGAATTACTTTGAAAATAGTATTAATCACGAAAATTACGGAAACCTTTAGGAACTTTCAACACAATCACAATGCACATTAAGACACTTGTACGGTGCTTTGTTAAGCACGTTGTCGCCTGACAAACTTCGCCATTACTTCACATTGCTCCGCAGTCTTATATATATATATATATATATATATATATATATATATATATATATATATATATATATATATATATATATATATACACCCACACACCTACGCACACCTCTACACACATATATAAATAAATTAATATGTACACATATGTGCATTTGTATATACACACAATATCACTCACGATTCGCATGAACTGTAACGTTCAGTCTCGATAAACTTACAGTTTATTTCTATCAGTAATATTTTTAATTCTTCTATCTTTTTATTGTTCTTTTCGTATTTGTATGTACAGACAAAGCAAACTTCCATTGTCAACCAAATATTACACATATTTTTCAAATAATTTCGTTTCAGCAAGATAATAATAAATTTATACCGTACGAAATAACTCTTTGTCTGGTCTGAACAAGACTGTATTTTTTTTTTAAAATAAACATTTACCTCAGTTCAATGTTGGTGTTTGAAATAATGGCACGAATTATTACTGGCTATGATAACTGCCAGAATATCCTAACTATATTCTTAAATATTCATTTTTTCTCGTTAGTTCGATAATGATTTTGTTCAGTGGCTTATCCAAACCTAATCAGCTATACTTACGAGATAATTTAACATAAATTAGCGCATCATATAAGAACACATTCTAAGATCCGATGAGCCTCAATAAATCAATGCCATTTTCAAAGAAAACCAAATGCCTGATATTTCTTGGCCTTGAACAATTAAGAACATAATTATTTTATGACTTGGCAATCGTAAGTCAAAGCGTAGTATTTGCATTACTATGCAATGTGAATTTATGTACAGTGACAAGCGCAAGATGGGTGTTACATTATCAAATTGATACAATCATGTTGTAGGACAAGACAATTTTCAATTTCAATAAATATTTGTCGTTATCTATTACATGGAGCCCTTTTGTAAAATAATTGCATCTTTTCGTAACGTTTACGAGCATTAAACTTATGCGTAAATGAATTACATATCGAATTGCCACAAGGTGTAGAGGTTTGCGTACGCAGAAAAGTTTCAACAGGTAAAATCTATAAAAAAAATGTATTTTAATACTTCAGAAAATAAATGAATGTTATCTGTAGTGTTGATTATATTCGGGTAGCAAATGTTTTAAAGCCAATAATACTTCAAAGCGGTAAGCGGGTAATAAGTAGGTTATTCTGATGTTAGAAAAAAATTACGATAAAAAACTTAAACACAATACCCACGTTTACAGTAAAGAATTAAAGGGTAATAAACATTTGACATCCGTTCCGCTTTGTTAAAACAGTAATAATAACAGCATTTATTATTTCAGGCTCTGTTTGCAAACTATGACTGGTAACAGCTGTCGCATTTTTGTAGAACAACATCTATTCGTTCAAGAAGCTTTGAAATACGTATACTATTTTTATAATACAAAATAGTTTTACTTTATTATATACAACGGTTGTGCATCAAGCTCAAGAGCTACTGAACAGTAGGCATAAATCGTGCTAATATGTTTATGGTGCTGTTGACTTTGTCTTCTTGTAATGCTTTGGAAATCCCAGGTACAGACAAGTTATTTACACTTTAAAAATTTTATTGTGATTTTTTCATTAATGTACGCATTTTAAATGTTTTGACTTCAGTAACATATGTATATTTGGAATGTATTTATTCTGCAGACATAATTAATTACATTTAGCCGGTAACTTTGATAGCTGGTTTTTTGTGTGATATTGTATGATTTCTCCTGCTTATTACAAACGTCCTGAAGTGATATAAATTTCAAAATAAAAACGTTGAAGCATGGGTAATACAAATGGAATACTAAATTAGTTTTATACCTACAGAATATGACAGAAATATTTATAATTTACGAATTTTTTTGTGGCTTAGGCCTACTGCTGTTTTATGCACTAGATTAACTTATTTAATTTTACCAGCAACTTATGTGGGCCAATAAAAACTTTTTAAGACTTACATTGCACATGAAACAGTCAAAATACTTAACCAAGTTTTAAATCGAAGCTATTATATCATTAATATCTACGAAATTTAACAATCATGAAAAAACCTACAAGGTTGGTTATGTATGGTGTATACAATTGGAGTAATAATAGCAAACAAAGTATTTTCTAACCTCCGATTAGGAGAAAAGCAAAAACTAAAATTAATTAAAAAAATGTTTTAATGACGAACAACACGAATATCTTTAAGCTTATTTTAATAGTCACCATGCATAGGAAGACACTCGTACAGAACACGTGCTCTACAATACCCTTTGGTAGTTATGTGGCCCCCACATATTCAGAGGCATCTCTTTATATGTCCCACCGTACGTCATGGTTTAAGCGCGGTTCTTTTAGCCGCTCCTTCATTCTCTGCTCTCTTAGTCGATTGCAATGACAGGCCGAATAATGATGATTCAACACAACTTCTTGCAATGTTGCCATGAGAAATGTACGATCGCCCTCTTTGCACCAAGCGAATTCCACCTTTCCTAGGTATGATTTTTTTCACACACACATCATACTAAACCGTTTATAGAAAAATTTTACTGCTACTTATTAGCTATAGCTGTTATAAAATATTTCGGTATACCGAAACTGTACTTTCCTTCAAACGTTGAAGGAACTGATGGAATGACTTATTTTTTTATTTGTTAAGTCAAAAAATTGCATAGTATTGAAGTGCGACTGTAAATTTATATGGGGGGGAGGTGCATTTAAAATCAAAATTGACAATTTTCTGTAATTAAAAATATATTATATTTATGTGCATATCTTGGCGTAGCCAGTGACATTATTCTTCAGAAAGAATTAGTCGGTTAGTCAGTTTCTTTCCCTTACTTGTTAAAAAAAATTAATGCAAATTAAAACTTTGGTACGCCATCTTAATAAAACTGTGAAAGCTTAAAAGTGTTTATAAAATATAATAGTCCCAATGTATGTACACACACACACACACATATATATATATATATATATATATATATATATATATATATATATATATATATATATCATAACAGTAAAGATTTTAGGTGAACTCAGTTGTAAAAATTTTGGAAACTATTTTAATGTATGATAGCGAGACAACAGATTTAGATGTACTTGTCCAAAGTGGTTACACACACTGCAATGTATACTCCCGTTTCCAGAAAGTTTCATGGTTCAGAACGTAATGTTGTCAAAAATTGCCTTATTTGATTATATTCAACAGAGTAATGTAGTGCAACAGTAACGCACTGCACGTATATAGGAACACCAAGTTTGATTTCCCGACTTCATCCTTTCTGATTTCGGTTTTCTATGGTTTCTTTAAACCACTCCACGGTTATTGTGAGGTTCTTCCTTAAGATAGCCGTCTGCCCAAGCCACCGAGCGGTGTGAATGAAGGTCATCAGCAGTTAACAGATAATTCGAAAACTGATCATCGTACTTTACTGATGTCAGCTAAGAAATAACAATAAGAACACTGCGCGTTATTATACCCATTTAAAAAGCACCACTATTCTCTGAAGCATATTTTTTGATGGCCGAAAATGGCAATATTTCGAGACGGTCACTCAGGTATGTAAATCACAACTCAAATTATTTTAATGGCACGGTATCTCAGTTTTCAACCTTTATTTTATTTTTATATTTGAACCTGATATTAGTTTTCTTATTTCAGACGTAAATTTTGATTAAATCTTCCTCTTAGAAAATTTGTGTACCTCTAATAATGAGTCGTAAACGTCGAAATTTGCACTATACAGTTTTATGTACGCCATTGAAGTAGACCAAGGCGATCCGGTTTCGATCCACCGTTGATTCAATTCAAATGTTACGTATGAGAGAAACTTAGCGGACGTAGATTACGAATGAGAAATATTTTCGGAGTCTTCGCGTCTCCTATACCCTTCGCATTACGTCTCCTTTTCATCATAGAGTCTTACTCCTTGTATTCTCTTAAAGTTTGGCAAATATGTGTCCAGAAAAGAAGTTTATCAGGTTATATGTGTCATGTCTGCCATCCCAATACGCTGTTCATATATGTAGGAGCTGATGTGCTGAAAGTTAATGAAATTACAACAGGTACTCTTATGGTGGAATTCACAGTGGTGATATAAGCAATACTTGAAACAAGGACACTTATTTTAATGCTTGAATATTGTTTTCAATTCCTAGTGATGTTTTCAAGCAGTGCTTCATAAAGTATACATCAAATAAGTACTGCTTAGTACGTATTCACAGTCAGAAAATAAGTTGTATTTTTCATCACAAGTATTCATTATCAAATATACATTGTCCATCCACGCATATAAGTAATACTTCATCAAGTCTGCTATCTTGGTGACTTAGTAGTCACTGGTTGTGTGTGTAAGGAATAGATTGTGTCATGGATTCTTTCCTTCACATTGATATTTCATTCCATAAATTTAGCGAAAACTTTGAGGTATTTAAAATACGAAACGGCCGAAAACGCATATGGAACAAAAAATAAAAAGTCAGCAAACATAGTTACCAAAACATAACCTCATTTCGTAACGTTTTTTGAAATATTTTCATCGTGTTTTGGTTACTTAAATAATTTTGTACGGAAATTATATCACAGTCATTTGTAAATTACAATTTAAATTGAACTCATCATTACGTTACGTTTACCTACATTTTGTAACGAAAAAGTTGGAGATTGAATATTTTTAATACTAATTTTGAATGTAGGCTTGCCTACATAATTTCCAGTTAAGTATATAGCCTAACGCCAAACTTTATGTAAATTATTAGATATTAAACTAACATGTAAATTAAAAACTCGCTTTTTATACAATACAAAAAACCATGCTCCTAATTTCATTTTTGGCAAAACGCCGTGGGGAACATACTCAAAGTCCATTTGTTTTAACTCTCTGTAGGTAACTTACACTTCAAAAACTTCAACATGATGTGTAGCTAAGTATATCAGTATTTATAATAAAAGAGCAGATAATTTTTTGGACCTACTTATAAAATCAAGAATAATATTATCTCAATTGATGTGATCGAATTTTGGCGTAGCCTATAACTTAAGTAAATATTCGCTAAGTGGTAGCATGCCAGGTTTGTAGCTGATATAAAGATAATTACATAATAACAACATTAAATTGTAATACACAAAATTTATCACTTCGTTTAACAATACTCTAAAATCACAAATATATTCCACGTTAGTTTTATAAAAGTTTTTATGTTATCAGTTGCTATGCACAACACGTCTGGCAACAACAGCCGTTTATGAGTATATTAACTGTATTATATCCGCAGCATAAGACGCGGTCAAGCACACTTTCAGGATGTAATATAATAGAGTCTTATATTTTAAGAAAATAACAGCCGTTCTGTTAGAGCCTAGTTATAAAAACAAGCTTTGTCTTAACTTCACTGAAGCAAACTAACGAAAATTTGGTAATCTTTAACCTAAAAAATTTCCTCTAAGCGCAACGCGTACATAGCAATAATATTGTGGAGCCTAGCCAGATTTGAATCTGACAGAAACCTATTCAAAAGATAACAACATTAACATTTTTGTACATTGTACTATTTCATTCACAAAAGTTCTATGTGCTAAAAGCAAGCTTTGTAATGTGACGTTATGTTGTCAGTTGGTAGGCAAAACAAGTTCTGCAATAATTAGTGGCATTAACGAACTTTATTTTCATCATAATGTAAATGTGTGCACTAAATATCAACTTCAACGCAGTTAAGTAAAATATTCTTATGGACAAGTATGCAGCACATTTTCATGTAAAACGTATTTTTCAGCGAGTGGAATCGTGGGTTCACTGTTTATTTCACAGTTTGCTAACTGCATGGATACAAAAAAATGTTAACATACTAACTAACACGATTTTTTTAATAATTTTTGTTATTGAATTTTAAACATGTATTAGAATAAAATAAAAATATTACAAAGTAAAATTGACAGTAAAATATAATCAAACTTTCAATTATATTATATTACTGCTGTAAATAAAATACAAGTTCAGCTGTGTATTGTTGGTACTGATATTGTACCTATACTTACTTGGTTACTTCATTAAGTACAGTTTGACTTATATTATTAGTTTTTGTTTAAGTATTAATTCGTGAAGAAGCAGTTTATAAAGTCATTTCTGAAATAAGTTTAGATTGAAGAATAAACATTACTTCACGAAATACTACTTACTTACCAAACAAGCCTTTGGCTGTGAATTCGACACTTAGGCGGTACAGACTTGTGAACTTCAAACTGCAGGCTAAATATGTCACGAAACAGCATGGTATTTAACTATATCTACACCGCAATACTGCATGTTATGCAATAACACTTGTCTTAAAACTATTTTATTTCTGTACGAATAAATTAGTGAAAAAAATATAAATTGTTTCAAATAAAACAGAGCTTTTGTTGTTAAAACCTTGTTATAATACGTTATGTATGTGTGATACATATATACATATGTGTGTGTGCACGCGCGTGTACGTGTGTATTTACATACATGATATTTTGCGTTAACAATGAACGTATAATCATGTTTTTACAGCCCGAGGACAGCCCGAGATTTTAACTTGCACCCATAATATATAGTTCAGAACAGTAGTAGTAAGTAGTACGATATCACTGCAATGCATGGCAGAGCTAACTACTGTGCTACGTTGCCACATTGCACACACAAAATATCATCTTGCAGAAGCTTAACACTACCATTTTCTTGCCAATTTAGCACATGGTTTTCGTGGTTTGCTTATTATGCGGTTGATCCTGGACATCCTGTGTATGTTTATACACATATATATTTAAAAATACATAAAAATGTAACTATATATATACTATTTTTGATATAAATGAATATTTTTATTCATTTTGCACTATCCTGCATACACACTAACAGTATATTATATTATTAGACAGTATGTTGACACTTCTATTGCTTGAAGAATTCGAAATTCGGCAGGATGGTTTTTCATATAGGGATTTGAACTTTCCCAATAACTTTCCCTGATACTTTTGTAGGCATAGCATGTAGGACAGATTGGAAAATCAGGGCAACCGACTGATGTAAGAGTGCTGAAAGATCTAGCAAAAAGAACTTGTGGTTGTAGGATTCCACGTCGAATCCCGTGTGCTTCAAGAGAAGTTTATGACATAATAGATGTACACATGTTCTGGACGTTTTGGAGCTATCCCGTTTAGTTTTCGTTGACTGTGACACGTTATTTAAAAAATGCACTTCCAATTCAAACAAATATGAAAATAAAAGGTCAGACCCCAAACGTAGTCGTGTAAAACAGGATGATAGTCGCATAGCTGAATGCATTTTGTGTCATTCCCACTGAGTAGGTTTTAAGTTACTTTTATGCGGAAAACACATTTTGCGGTAATTTCATAGGTATAATATAACAAAGTGATTATTTTTTAACAATTGCGTGAAAATCAACAAACCGTTAATTTCAAAAAGGACGGAACATATCTATTCTGGCACCTGCATGTCATAGTATATTAGTTTAATGATCTCTCTTGCCGTTAAATCGGTCTTATATGGCTTGCTGATAATGGACTGAAATATTCGCATTCAAGGTCAATGGTTCCTATTTTTGCATGGGATTATTTTTCTGGAATTCGGAAAAACTTTGTGTTTTTATATGTATATATGAAACTATACAATTGTTTTATGGACACTTTTTTAGAAGCAATGGAGTGGTTCTTCGATAACCAGATTTTAAGTTATTTTCTTGTATAAGGAATTGTTACTAGAATAGACTGAGTGAAGTGAATCCGTAAGTTGGTCGAATGCCTTTGTTGTTACGGTAACTAATTTTAATTCGCTATTTATACCAAAATAACAAATGTAAAAAAAACGCGAAGTAAAATACTAGTTATATAGTACTTATATAAATGCAGCAACATCAATTATTTTTGCTTCTTCACCTAGTTTTCCGATTAATACGCCAGTAGTGATAGTACACTGATAATGATTTATAATCCCATATATCTATGAATTTGAAATGAATTGATCATGCTTAAAACCTTATTATGTGGTAAAATTTGTTAGTCATTTTGGTTTGTTTGATGTTGTTCATTGAATTTGAAATCAGTGAGTGGACGTAACCAAATACCAATAATTCAACACAATTTTTTGTTCCTGAGTAAATCTCGTATTTTATCCCTATTTTCCAGGAACAAATGGAACGTGGTCAGGTTTTGCTACGCCATTCATTGTTGGTGGTATACCTGCAAGCTATATTAATATTCCATACCAGGTAAGCAGTAGGTGTCATAAGAAATAAACATAATTAAATCAAAACAAAATATTATTGTGATTGTTTATACAATAAAAATTATGTTGTATTTTTAATAATAAGTGTTACATTTAATAGTACTGTTATGCCACCAGTGTTTATAAGCAGAAATCTGAACGAAGGGAAACATGAATAGTTCTCCACCAAAAACTATCATTGTTTTTTATAATTGACTTAAAAAGAGTAGGATTACCTATACCTGAATTTATGTACATATTGCACAGTTGGAAACTAAGTTGCAGATTTAATTAAAAAGTTAAAATTCATCTATAACACACAAGAAAATTCACGAATCTTTGTGTTTATTAATTATGCGATATCAGCAAGATTTAAAGCCTTTAAAATTTACTAAGATTTAAACAAAGTAACTAAAAATATGAAAGGCTAGGACATCGGATTTACGTTAAAATATTTTTCACGGACTTGTTTTCGTGCCTTACACAAACATTTGAAACGCTGCTTCGTGGAAGTTTAACACTCTCACGTATCTTGCGGTTCTACCCACAAATACAGGCACGAGGTAACGCACTAATCTTAATCTAATTACAAACTCGAATTAGTTACGTCTCTGCACAAATACACGCTGCCAATAACGGTTGAGCAGAGCTGGTATTGGATAAAATGTAACAAAGGTTTGTCATGCACGAAAATAGGAACGAAAACTTGCTGATATGATGAGAGTTTTTGGTAGCGTAGATTACTCAGCTATAAAGATCATTCTAATAATTTTGTTCACTTATTTGACTGGAATTCGGAGGCAAAACTGTTTCATATTCTCGGATCTAACTGCAAGTTACATACACCAAGCGACAAAAATGTATTTAAAACAATTCTTTCTACGTTCTTCCAGAAGTACCAATGTGCTGTAGATTAACGTTATGACAATTTACAGCTATTTATGTAACCACAAAACATTTCATAAACTCATAGATAGAATCTGATATCTTTACTTTATGAGGCGATGAAAATCGGATAACAATGTTAAGCGAAGTTGCAATAAATACATTTTCAGATAATATTTTTAATTCTTACTTTAATATATTGTGCCGTTTATCTAAATAAACTTCTTCTGCGTGATGGATAAAAGAGGCGTTAACTCACGTAAATGCCATTGTTTTAATTTTTTAATTTTCAGCGATTTAACAAAAGGTCTGTACAGTACATACCGGTTTTTTAATAAATCAGTATATCGAAAGATTATGTTACGAGCACATATTAATGGATTATCAGAATTAATTTTAGTTAAATTATTAAACTTGCTAAAGGCATAAATAAGATAATAAATTAGTTTAGGTTATGAAAAGTAATTTTAGCTCGGCTCGTCAAGTAGGTATTACCTATTTGTATTCCTAATAAAAGAGGAATGCTATTTTTATACGCGAAATATTTCGTAACGAAACGATTTTTAGACGTTTTATGTTTTTCTATGTAAGAGCATGTAAGTAAACGGAAAAGTTCATTTTTTATAAATAATTTTTCAGTAAAGTATTTCCCCTGTGACCTACCTAGCTATCTAACATATGTTAGAGAGTGTATTTAGGGTGCTTTGATGGAACGCAACACATCTGCACTACTGCAATAAGGTTCGCGGTTGTCAAGAAGATACGTGCTGGCAAATAACAAAGAGATGATCCAGCAATAATAACGGAATCAGGGATTAAGAGAGCCACAATTTTATGGCGAAATTATTTTTGCAACATTTCTTTTCAATGCGTTATGTGCTCAACAGCAGCTCTGCTACATAGTCTGTGATTGAATTATTTTTCCCTCACTTGCCTTGACAAATTACAAACATACGGAGTAATAACAACCTTATACAGATTGGTGCAGTCAAATGAGAAACTTGTCTGAATAAAGACACTATTCCAGTAACCGTGTAGCAAATCTGGCGATGTGCACGTAAGACACTGAATCAAAGTTGGACACAATTATTTTCGCGACAAAATCCTGTCCCTAGTGGTTATTGTGTCAGGCGTGCAGATACCCATCAAAGACTTTGGTGATACTACTCCATTCAACTTTACGATACTGTTATTTTGGAAATCCGCCTGCCGGTGTTTTTACTGAGGTTATTTTTGTACATTTACATATAATTCTTATACATTCATATGACGCCAATATACGGCAACAAACTCCAGTGGTTACTAAATTTACCATGGACGCTTTTTCTTGAAAGTGAATGTGCCAAAAAATTTAACACACTAAGTTTCATTATCACGAAACCATAGTACTTTTATACATTTTTAAACATATACATACATTTTCGATATTTTAATTGAAATGAGTTCTCAAATTATTGCTTATGTACAAAGAATTCCGGCAACACACACGTACAGCGAAATAATAAAGTTCTAAGAGAGTCTGTCGGTTTAAATAACATACATTCTGTTGACTAGGATTTAATAGGGGCTTAATTTTAATCCCTGTTCAGCAATCCTGTTTTTTCAATGTGTTCGAATAACAACTCTTGTCAAACTATCGGTTGTATCCATACTACAGACAATGTCAGTAGTCATATGTGGTAAATTTTGACACAAAGGACTTCGGAGTAGGTGCCAGGATCTCAACACTGCCAATCGCATTTGGGTATATTCGCGTAGGTGACCATTATAAGATGATGAAACGTCCGCTGTATAAATTTGAATACATTAACCTTAACCACAAGGTCATCGCGGGTAAAATTGTCCAAAATTTTAGCGATTTTTGAAAAATTAGAATAACTTATTAATTGAAATTGTTAAAAACATATTATTGTTTGTGTCAGCCACCTGGCATACCACTTCTGCCCGCTTACTTCTGTACGATTTCTGTTGTCAACTGTCTACACTTACTGCTGCCTGATCGTCAATTGTTGACAAACATGGACGCCACCATCTTGTAAATCTTCTAAATTATTACTAATTTGGTGAAACTATCATCTGTCATGCGGCCACACATGGAAGTGGTGATGTGAACATTTTTTTTTTAACTTTTGATGTCTATTCGTAGGTAAAATTTTGATTAAATGTATTTAAATTATTTTGCCACAGACATAGTCATGTCGCAGAGGAGGTCCTTCACTCACACCTTCGTATACTTCCTATCATAACCTGTCCGCACAAAATCTACTACCTTTCACCTCACCTCTCATTACCAACATCACCACAGAAACTTCACATGCCATTGCTGTTGCAGTTGGTCAGTATACAAGCAATGCATCCCAATTTCACTCTCTTCCTCATCATACGATGTCAGCTTACAAGGAATTCATCCAGGCTTCCTTATTCCTCTCATGCTAGTTCAGAGAGCCAGCGTTGCATCTGGTCCCATTCGTCACCCTCTACGACTATTCAGCAAGCCAATGTCGTATCCAGTCATCTATTTTGGATTCTTCCAAAGTGATATTAAACCATCTCTAGTGTAAAAGCCCAACCTGCAGCCACATCTCGGATTAAAGAAGAAGCAGTATTTATTTTTCGTCACATAAAACAAGCGATGTTATTGGCGGAGAATGCAATGATAAAACGTATTATACTGAAGTTGCAGTAGTTATTTAACTATGACCTTTAACGTTAGCTTATATATTATTACAATGTAGCACAACGGCAAAGTAGTCATGTTTGATTCCAGGCAGAAGCGTCGACGGACTGTCAATGAAGTACGGAAGTATCCCTCATGGCACTCCACTGTTGTTTCATTATTTCATCTTATTCGTGAAAACCTTTGCTGCCTGTACATAGGTTCAAGTTCCAACGATGTGTTGACATGCAAATTGGAAATATACTGATTGTACTGATAATATAATATTCCGACATAATACCGTGTGAGTTGTTAGAATGTTTGTTGTAATGGGACTTATTGATAAGAATGTATGGGTTTATAAACATACTATTGCTTATGATTTGTTTCTGAAACCTATAAAAACCTTAAACATGCAACCCACGAAGAAACAACGTAATATTTTTTTATTCTTCTTTGTCTATGACTGTCTGTTATGTTGTTGTTTGACTGGACTTCTAATTATGAGTTTCCCGAAATGAAAAATATTAATATATTTTCATTTTCCATCAAGTACGTAAATCATTTACTGAGGCTCTACTGTTTCGCTGTCTTTGTGGGTTGCATGTTTATTGTTTTTACATGATTCAGCAACAAATCATAAGCAACGGTATTCGTTAATAAACACATACATTCTAAAATACCTTTATGTCTGTGACATAAAAGGTATATTTAATTGTTTTGACCAATTCGACAAGCGTACCTGAAAACCACGATGCTGCAATCTCAGCAGCAATACTTTTACGAGCAGAAGAGCGAATAATTACATTGAAAAGTAATTAAATGCTGTGTACTGCGTGGGAAATTATTTAACATTCCATTAGAAAAGGCAATTTGTTATGATCGTGGTACAAGGGACAAATATTCAAAGTAGGAGTTAATACTTATACTGAAACCCGTTATGCAATTGTAAACAGAAAGGCTGTTGGGGGTAACTTCTATGTACGTGTATTTTAGGGTTCAGAGAAAGAGCGATAGCTTGGAGCTGACTGCAAAGTATTGTTCCTGAATGTAGACATATATGCTTGGTGAATCGAAGCTTTTGTCTACATAAGTAACACTTGCGTTAATGGAAACAATGCCAGGAAGTAGGAAGACTGTTTCAGCAACGGCGAAATTTAACGATCAGCATGAACAGCATCCGAGTTCAACTACAGTAATTTAGTAATAATTGCTGTAGTTCAGCTCGGATATTACACATAAATGTTTTAAAGTCAATGCTCTCGTCTGCGGTCGAGGAATGGAATTCTTGATTGTAAATACTTCAGTTGAAATGTTCGATTAAATATTATTTTAATACAACTTTAAAATACATTAGAAGTCGCAATGCATATGGACAAATTGTAGTAGCGGAAGGTAGCAAGAAGGCTGCCTTCGGATACACCAAAAATTACAATGAACTAACATAAAACTTTAACACGATTGTGGCCTCCACGAATGAAAGCAATTGACAACCAGGCAGCAGAAATTTCAAACAATGAAAAGCAAATATCGAACACAAGATAGCGTCCGGAAGGAGAATACAGTTTGGCAGCTATACATTACCTTAAAATTTTTCCAGTTTTTTTTAATTCAGAATTTTTCGTAGTTTTGGAAAAATTCTACCTTCAGTGCCCTTGAGGTAAATGTAAATATGCTTCGAATCCAATATGGCAACTCAAATCTTATCCAACATGACCGCCTACCCGAGCGTACACAAACACGATCGCGTATCTTCGTATCCTGGCCCCTTCTCCATGCTCTCTTGTACATAATTATATGCATATGTATGTATATCTGTATACATAAAACAGAGTCGGTTTAGTTACACCTTTTATAACTGAATATCGGCTGGACCTATTTTAAAGATTGCTGATTTTTTGGATTCGACACTGCCCCGAATAGCAAAATATTGGAAAAATTGATGCAAAAAATATACACATTTTACTAATATTATAAGTTCACGCAACAATAAAATTTGGAACACATAAATATTTTAACACAGAAAATATTTTCAAGCTATCTATTCCTCGATGACGCCACTAGATGACGTTGCAATCGAGGGGCCGCAGGTCCCAGAAACATAAAGAGGGTCGAAGACACGACTTAATAGGCGTCAACGCAAGTGTGACGGTGAAGGCCGTAGTCTCAAACCAAGACATACTACAGGATCATAAAGAGGGTCGAAGGCATGATTTAGAAGTCGTCAACGTAAGTGCGGCGGTGAGAGCCGGAGGCCCGAACCGAGGCGTACTACGTCAAGTTCCAAAGAGTTTCTAACGTGCCGTCTTTTCGAGGGCCAAATTATACGCGAGTAAAGCCGCGGGTAAATAAGTAAATAAATATATATACATACACTCTAAACCAAAGTGGTTTATTTTTTATGTATTATATTCACTCTTTCTTAACAGTCACATAGTGGCGGAATTTCAAAAATATCACATCTAATTGAACCTTTATACAAAATGTAATTTATAACCGTACCTACGTAGCACCAAATAGAGCGTGATTAGTTTTAAGTATTTTGTTTATACAGTACTAAGTTGTGAAAAACTGTTGCCCTCCAAATTTTGTTAGTCACTATTTTCTAAAGTTTCCGACTACACACATTTAAAACCGAGTAAGGCAACGCGAATTTAAAGATGTTTGGTAATGTAATGTAAAGTAATATACCAAACCGTACAGTTCATTTCTATGAAAAATACGTTCACGTCAATTGGATTTATATGTATCCTTGTTTACAGGCAGTTAACAGAAACGAAACTGATGTTTTTTGTGGGGCAGTCATTATTGGTTCAGACCACGTGCTTACTGCAGCTCACTGCCTGTTCATGTAAGTATCTAATGTAAATATATCGTACTTTACATTTTAAATGTTTTAACAATATATTTAAACATTACTACACTCTGGTTGTTTTATAATTTTGTTGATATTTTGACGAAGGTTTTAACGAGAAAATAATTGAAGCACTCAGATTTAAGATTAAGCAAAGTGTATAAATTAATTCACCAGCCTTTTCCTGCAACAGTGAGTTTAAACTTGTTTCCTGATAAGCGGATAAACCTTCCAATGATTTCAATTATCGTAGCTCGTTTTTGTTTGCTGAAGTCGTTACAAAAGAACGTGTTTAGTAAATAAATGCTTGGTTTACCTAATCAGAACAGTTTTGTGGTCTAGTATTTCCTTTGTGGACACGTGCATAAATTTATTTTTTTTTGTTTTACTTATATACAATAATTTTTTTTCTAATGTAAACATTTTCATGGGTGTTACGGTACTTCTGAGAACTGTCAGCCATTTTAAAATAAATTTAGTTTTTTTTTAATGTATTTTCAGTTTTGTTTTGAAAAAAAATTGAATGAGGTACTCTGAAATAATAACATAAAGGTAAATATATTTATTGCATTAATTTACAGAAGTTTTTAATAGTGTATTTAAAACATCCCTATCAAAATAAACAAATAATTTTCAAAATATCTGATAGAGTGAGTAATTAGTCCCCTACAAACGCCCAGTGCATTAGAAAATAATGTATTCCGGATTTTTTAAAAGTAGCAATGTTGCATTCTGTTTTCATGAACTGTGGTATTTTATACATGTACGACCACCAGATTCATCAGCAAAACAACAAACCACACGACAATTTTCGTAACATAACTCGGGTTGAAGTTAACATCGTATACTGCTTTCTTAGTTTTAGGTTTCTAAATGTTGTTACTCTGCAACAGAAACTATGTAATCGTACCATAAATTGTTCCTGAATATTCAGAAGCATTGTTATTTTTATAATTTTACACATTACGTATTATGCGTGTCAAATGCATGCACGATATTAACATGTATTATTTGCCATAAAACTATCATTGTTTCCCACTAGTGTTTGTGTAGCGCTTGTCCCACTACATTAGTCTTTTAAGTCACTTGGTTTGAAGGTGAGTTTTAACAGACATACAATTTGACACATACGTTACACAGAAGTTAAACACATTAGTAAGTGTCATTTCGAAGTGAAATTTAACAGAGTATTTAAATAGTAACTGTGAATTTATTGCAGTGACCTTCTTAGCACTTTCCTGTCAGTTGCTCTTGGACACTCACCAGGAATAGCGAGAACCACACTGATGTTCTTTATTGTGTTTCGTGTGCCACTGTCTCTGTGGGAACGCATTGCGCAATTAATATGACATTTTTACGGTGCATAGTAATTTATTGCACGAATGATTTGTGTTGGAAATACAATATCTGAGCGCTGTAATATTTTAAAATGCATGCTAATAATCCCAATTTTGCTTGTATGGTAACGGAGATGTTTACTGAAGTCAACAGTTATATTTAAAGCATTGAAGTATCTCGCGAAGAATGTGGCTGTATTATAGATAGTTAAATAGCCACTGACTCTGAAAAAATAATCTGTAATAAATGTGTTGAGAAACGTGATTAAAAATAAACAGGTTATGCTTTATACGAGAAAACTACATCTAAGCGGTTGGCACATGAACAGAAAAGTGAGAAGTGAAGGTTTTTACGTCTCTTTAACAATGAGGTTTCATAAGCGGACGAGGTGAAGTAACAACACAACACCCATGCCTGAACCGGGATTAGAACACCGAACCTCTCGCACCGTAGATCGGCGGCTAACCGACAACACTACAGTGACCGGTTGGTTTCGAAAATTAATAATAGAGTACTAGCTCATATACTTGTGTAATTTCAGGACTGCGAGGCCCTCAGCAATAAGTAAAGTCGACGTTACAGGTTTAATTATGAAATTATCACTGACATAGTGGAATATAACAATGCAAACATTCAGGGAGCATGAGAAAAATACCATCAGCAAGCTTGGACTGAACTGAGCGATTGCAACACTACTGAAGTGAGGACATTTGTTAGACTTTTGATATACACAGCTGTGTTCCAGTCGAATAGTGAGAATTTAAGTGCTTTTTTTTGTAAATTATAGAACTGGCAATGAAATAATTAAAATGGCAATGTCAGTTTGCAGACTTCATATCCCGTTGGTCTGTCTCAGATTCCATGATATCTTAGAGAGGGAATAAAGAAAAAGAAACATCTGATGTGTCTCAATTGCTGGAGCAATTCAATCGCACTTCACAAGATTTTTTTATGTAGTGGTGACTTCATTCTGGAGTCGATGTCATTTTGAATGTTTCGCACAGCAAACCATAGAAATGCGGATTTAAATTCAGTGCCTTACAAAGGCACGTTATCATTACTTTAACTTTACATGTCTTTAGAGTGGAAAATGCATTGATGGAAGAGGCAATTTTACCTAGGGAAAAGAAGAAACTTTCCATTTGCAGCCCTTCGTGTTTGCCACATTATTATTCAGTAACAGAATATTCACAGGAGTGTATACGTTTTCATAAAGGGAATTAACAGAGACATTCTAGAAACTGGGGTTAACCTTTGGTGGGTTCAATGAGAAAAGCAATCCTCATGTAGCAAACGATTTCTTACCGTCAAAAGTGACAGAAATCGGGTCGTAAATGTATAGAATTATGAATTAAATTATACAATTTCACATCTACCAAAGGAAGGGAAAGTAATGATACTGATATCTTCTAAGCATCACCTTAAATAGGATGGCATATTTCCCCATTAAGAGGGGAGTTCACATAAACATTTTGTTTTAAATTTTTTTTCACTTGTACGAGGTATACACCGTCATAGGCAAATATTTTGACAGTTTCTTACTGTACCGACATTTTTTACATTTTAATTTTTTTAAAAATAATATTTTGAAGTCCAAATCTGCTTAACGGTTTTATGCTAGAAAGGAAAACCAACTGAATTACCGAAATGAAGTGATTCGCACTGAAGAGTATTATCGTGTGCTTCAGACTAAAGAAGTATTTTGGACTTACGTCATTGCAGCAAATTGTCTCTCACATAAATCCAGAGAATGCACTCAAACAGTCGGACAAGTAAACAAAGGGACATTGTTTGCAACTGACAAACATAGGAAAACGTATAGAATTCCACTACACGCTAATTCCTTGTGACCTTGTAGATGTTTACATATGTTTTTTCAGCTGCAAATAAAGCCCTCTTGCTTGTTTACTTGACTGTTTATTGCGCGTATTCTCTGAATTTCTGTGAGACATATTGTGTGTCCAAAATACTTTAGTGTGAAGCTCAATCCAACTGCAAGATTTGTTAAAAAATAACATTATCAAGTGTTACCCCTTCTCCTCCTTACCCTACCGACCCGATGAATTGGCACAATCTATTTCAACAATAGTTTTGGTTGTCTTCATGTAATGTTTGGCCAAATCATTTACTTATCTCCTGCATTCGAATGGCAGCATCCAGAAAGTAATAACTACAAATATAATTTTACACCAGATACATTTTCCGGTGATATTTGTTTTTGAATGCTTTCCACCATGCATATTACTTTAAATTTCAGTTTAACTTAATTGGGTCGTACGTAACATTAACCGGTTTTTCATGCATTCCAAAATGTTTAGACATAGGTTCGTTATGCATTGGAGAATGGCCACTTTACAAAGATATTTCAGAAAATGTTTTCTGTAGGTTTTTTTTAACTGGATTATTACAAAAATGAAAGATTTGAAGTTTTACTGTATTTTTTTTATTTTCAGGGATGGATCACTGAATACTTGGATTGGTGTGGGTGATTCGCCCTTGCATTTCCACAAAGTCATTCGACGTCTTATTCACCCACAGTACGATGTCCATAGGTCCTGGTGTTTTTTGGCAAATGACATCGCAATACTTTGGGTGAGTAATATATTTACAGTTATGTTATTTGTAGTATTAATTCAAGCAGTCTCTTAAATCAAGTATTCGTGATCCGAGTAGGTTGAATATCATCGGGTATTTACTGTTAGTTACGTTGCAGAGAATAGTTTCACACATACCTGTCAGTACAGTTTGCTAGTATATATTTGGGACAATGTAATCGTTTAACTGAAAAAAATACATGTTTATGGTTTTTCTGTAGATAAGCTACTTCTCATTTAGTAAATGAGACAGGCAACAAAGCGACGAATATTTGTGTTATTTATCTCTCAATATAATAATTGGTCAGTAAAGCATGTTTGCCAGGTTTTCCATGTGTGGCGGTTTCTTAAAAGTGAAATCCGTAAACAATTTTGTTGTGAAAATTTTATCTCTTAGATTTGCGTTGCAAAACCGAGAATGTTATGAATGCTGCTAATCGTAAAAGGCTCAGAAAACTTAATATGATGTACCAATCAGTTTTGGCGAGTCGTTTTCCTAGTATTCGTTCCTCCTCGACACCCTATCCCACTAGCTAAAATTATATAAATTACACTATAAGGTTAAATTAAGGGAAGTTTAAATTTTCTTTGAACTAATCAATATGTAATGATACCACGCTTGCTAGTTTTGATGAAAAACACATAAAATATAGTTTATTGATTGTTTACTTACCGGTAACATACCATTATCAGCAGAAGCAGCTGAAAGAATGTTTGCAAATAATATGGTTCTTAACGTTAATAAATTTGACATAAAATAATATATGCGCAGCTCGAGTGCCTCGAAAAAATGGTGTACAAAGTCTACGTATTTCTCTTAGCATCTTTCAGAAAATAGTAATTTGTCATAATTGAGTGTTTTACAATTTTGACAAGTTAATTAGTTAACACAATTTGCTATACATATCTTTGTAGTAAATGTATGCATCTCGTGTTTCAGTGTGTTCTTTCAGAAGTTTAGATGTGTTAGTTAGCCCCAAGAAAGCTAAATAGAACTACATTGAAATTACTCATTTAGAGTTGCTGAACAGCAATGTTGTTAAATATTACTTGGTGACGACTAAACTGCACAATATTAAACTCGAGTTATTAACTCGCATCGAAGGTAATTTACAAGGAATACGGCAACAGAAAACTAGACATTTACTTTGCTGGTCACACAAGCTCGTTCACAACTGATTTCACAGTACGCTGCATTATATCAGCTGCGAATTTTTGATAAGCCTATCTAATCTACAACGTTTTCGAAAGAAAACCAACCGCTTGAAAAATATATAAAGTCACGTCAGTAATCTTCAGCTGCTTTGCATCTTCTAGTAAAACGTAGAGCATAATGCTTAAAAGTGAATGGTCTGTGGTTTCCTTTCTCATCAATGGACATAACAGAACACAAGAAAACACTACCCTTAATATGTTCGGCCGTTATTTATTCTACGTAAAGGGGTAAGTAAGACAGATTTAAAATTGAATGCGATGGAATGTATTAAATAATTACCATGTAAGTATTCAATAAATTGTCTTATTAAATAACATGCATGTTTAACATAAGACTACCAGGGCCTGAGAAAATAGAACATTTCAGCTTTAAGAAAACGAAAGGAAATTTAAGGGAAATGTTACCCAAATAGCTCTCTTAACAACTATATTACTCTCAGGTATTAGGTGTAGTTACTCCATATTAGAAACCTAATCCAGCAGATCTGGCTTTACAAGTAGAGACTATATGCATATGTATAGTAATAAAAATTGTACAAAAAAATTTCCAAGAATTATCGAAATATTAAGGCAATTTCTTATGAAGACTTTTTTTTACAAAATTACCGTAAAAAAGAGATAAAACACGTAGTTAAAATTTAAGAGTGAGTGATAGTCACCATCTTGTATTTTTGTATTTTGTTTCATAACTTTTCTTCTGGGTAAATTTTTGGTACTTTCTTATAACTATGGAATGGAATACATATTGTTAGAATTTTAGAAAATATTTACTTTCCATTATTATTGTTACAGATCGAATTACAGTTAAAAATTATTATAACTTCCCTAACTGCAATTCGAATTGTAATTACAGCAACGAAAAAGAAGTATTAATAGTGTCTAATACTCTATTAATATGTATTTTATTCTGTTGTCAGGTTAAAGTTCCAAAAATTTACCCAGAAGAAATATTGTGGCACAAAATACAAAAACTCAAGATGGTGACTAACGCTCACTCTTACGGAGTGTACATTACTGTAAATGAAATTTAAAATTATAAACAAAAAAATTATTACATTATGAACCATTTTCTCTCATAAAAGTTATATGTCCAATGACTGGTTATATTATGAAATTCTATTTAAACTAGTGAATATTTTCGTAAGGATTTAAAACAAAAAAACCATGAAATGACCCCATGTCAAATAATTCAAGTGTTACATCTTCCCAATTTTTTTTTTAAATATCGTTTTTATCAACCGCTATTGTGATATTAAAATAAAGTGTTTCTTCACAAACAAAACAATTATCAAAATAAAAATTATAATCAACACTTTATTATAATATATAATATTTTCCAACTTTTCTTCCCTTTAATAAATTAAATAATAATAATAAAAATTCACTAATTTTAACACAGTCTAATTAAAAGTTTATATACATATTCCAAATTAGATGTTTTAAATTTGACGGTTCTTTTTCTATATCTTTCATTGCACTTTCTATAAAAATATTACTATATTAAAAATATATAGAAAGCCTGGTTGGAATAATTAAAGATTACCCAGAAATAATCTCAATATATAAAAGGAAGTGTCTTGACAGACTCACTCACTCTTCAACGCACAGCCCAAACCACAGGACCTAGAGCCATGAAATTTTGAGGGAAGCTTCCCCTTGGGCCGTAGGCACCCATTAAGAACGGATTTTTCAAAATTCGATAATTAAGGGTGTGAAACGGTGTTAAATGTCTTCAGCACATATTTTATCCAGAGTTACTGTTTACATTACATAATTTCACGCGGGAAAAGTCGCGGCCGGCCAGCCAGTATTAAGATATTTTAATGCAAATAATATAATTATTCCAGAAAAATTAAAAACAATTCAAATAGAAATATAAACAGAAACAAATACAAAAATTAAACAACACCAGCTCTTTTGTTTATATTTGGCGTTGTCTTAATTTCATATAATAATTTAACTTGAAGCGTATAGTTTAGATCAATTTTCTTATTTTCCATTTCTTTTTCTAGCCATTTATAGGAACAAATTAAAATCTGTAAATTTTTTAATTGAAAAATATATCTTTCTTTCCCCCGATTAGTTTTAACAGAAATATTGGAAATAATAAAGTCCGCCCCTTCTGCTAAATGTTCTAATCTTTTACAGTCTGTTGATTTTAGATTCCCAATAATATCTTTCATTATTATATTTTGAATGGTTTCTTTATCATCTTTTTATGTAACAAATTATCTATATCTTCGGAAATTGTTATTGTTTTTAGGTAAAGTATTTTTGGGAAAAATGCCCGTTAAAAGTGAAAAATCCATCTGTTTTTATTTTAGTATTTGGGTTTTCTTTACGAAAATCTTGTCTTGCAGTACTTATAAGGAATACAAATAAATACTTATTTTTCAGATTATGCGTAATTTTTTTTTGTGTAGTGAAAATTAATTATCTTTGAAATCAAAGATACTTAGTTTTGTTTGTTCCTTTTACTGCAGTGTAGATTCATTACAAATTGTTCTCTATCACTGACAGGGATTTATGACTGATAAATATATATGTCTAACAAACCATATTTATGAAACAAACAAAATGTCACAAAATTAAAACTAAGAGCGGATAAAACATATTTAACTAATTGTTCCCTTTCTTCCTTAATTTCAGCCCCGATTTTTAATTGCACTGCCGTTATTTTTTAGTATTTATATTGCCCCAATAAACATATTGTAATAAATATTTATAAACAAGGCAACAATTATTTTGTAAACAAGTTGTTAATTTTTTCACATTTTAGCGATTTACTATTATTTGATACTAATTTGAAACAATCTTATAATGTCTTAAAATCTTATTCATCTTCGAAATTTTCATCGGCATGGTTATAAATTGTTGCTTTTAATCTTGTAATTCCGTTATTTTTTTAGCTAAAACAGAATAAAATGATTATTTAAATATCTTATTCGGACAATTTAAAAAATGTATAGTATGTTTGCCAAGATTTTTATTTACTCCGGGGCTTGTTAATTGGCATATAAACTTACTGTAAATTTTTACTCTACAATTAGAATTTTTCTAGGTTAAACAATATTTCCCAACTTAGTATTAATAACTTTTACGGTAATTATTTATTTATATTTTTCTCTTTTTAAAATGGCGGCAAAATCTTATGTTACATCTTATCCTAATAAACAATAATCATATATTGCTAAATATTTTTATCATTCTGGTAATTTTTTTAACAATACGTCTAATTTAACTTAGACTTATTTTATAAGGAATGTCAACGGGATATTTATACGTTTGTTTTATAATTGATATATCTTTGTGTATAATTTGTTTATCTCCATAAATTGCTCGTATGTTGGAAACTAATAAGTAAGGAATTTCTTCTTTAAGGCCGTGTCTTGCCAAACCAAATTTAGAAAATTTTAATCTTAAAATACTGTTAAAACCACCGCAGGATAAATTTTTTACAAGAAATTTTATTCTTCAATTTTTTTTCGCAATCTATAAAATCCGTTATGCTAACATTATTATCGAAAAATTTTCTGCAATTGGTTCGAATTCTTTTTATTTATCTTGTCCATTTGTATAAATTATATCGCTATTATTTGTAATAAGATTATTATTGTTAAAATATTTTGTAAGAAATGATAATTCAAATCTTTCGTTGGTTGGTTTTGTTTTACTAACAAGAAGTTCCTTTATAGGATACTTTAAGGTGGTGTTGGGAAATTTGATTTAATCTTCAATTTATTACAAAAAATATTTAATTAAAATTTTAAAAAAGTATTTGGAAGAAAAATTCTAAATCAAAAAAATTATAATTCTACTCCACCCAACGTAATAGATAGAAAAATGTTTAACTGTTAAGAGACAGATAATTTTTTTTTATATTTTTACATTTAAGAGAAAAATACATTTTTTACCAATCTTTTTATTGTTAAAATATAAATAAAATTTACAGAAATCTTTTTATTATTGATAAACAGATAAAATTTTTGCAAATCCTTTTACCGACAAGATGAGTATTCATGATATACGTCATTTCTTGCGATTGTTGCCAAGTCGCTGATAAACCCTCAAAAACATAAAAATACAAAGAAAATAAAAATGCAACAAAATAACGAAAAAAATTAACTAAATAAGATCAGATATAGTCTTTGTCAACACACACATAAATAATTCCAGAATATGAATATAGTCAGTATAAGATTATAGAGACTAACAAAAACAGAAACAGACAGAACTAAGTATATGATCAGGACAACAAAATCTTTTCTGTCGCTGTGTTCATTTGTGTTGTCTTCGTCGTTTTTTGTCCATCATCGTTGTCCTGTTTCATACTTTGTTCTGTCTGTTTTTTTGTTTTTGTTAGTCTCTATTATCTTATACTGACTATATTCCTATTCTGAAATTAGGTATGTGTGTGTTGACAAAGACTGTATCTGGTCTTATTTAATTATTTTTTTTTCGTTATTTTGTTGCATTTTTTATTTTCTTTGTATTTTCATGTTTTTGTGGGTTTATCTGCGACTTGGCAACATTAGCAAACAATTGCGTACATCCATGAATACTCATCTTATCATACATCCCCATCGCAAAAATCTTTCAAAGATCAATATTTTTACTGTTCAGAGATAGATAGAATTTGTAGAAATATTCTTACTGTCAACAGATAGATAGTATTTTTAGAAATATTTTAAATGTTATTAGACATAAATATTTTTAGAAATTTTTACTACTAAGAGACAGATGGCATTTTTATTATTATTTTACTGCTAAGAGATAGAAAATAATAGTTAATTAAAAAACGGGTCAACACAAAACTTACAATATTTCTAAGCCTAAAATAAATAAAAATATAGGTAATTAGAAGGTAATTTAAAATGGGTCGTTGAAAGCATAGCGATGGGATTTTCTTACCTATCTGACTCTGATTCTGCTGAAATAACTGCAATATTAGAAATGAAACCTTGAGTACATACTTTGATGAATGTATTATTATGTATTTTTAGTAAATAAATGTGGATAATATTTCTATAGAATGTGTAATGAAGTATTAAGAATCGTCATATTTTATACATCGAATTTCGAAACCTGTATATAAACTTTTAATTAAACTGTGTTGTACTCAAATCACTCAGCAAAATAATTAATGAAATTTTATTATTTTTTAAATTTATTAATTCGGACAAGCTTTGGAAGTGTTAGATAATCACTATGCTGATTAAAATTGTTATTTTGTTAATTGTTTTTTTTGTGAAGAAAAATTTTATTTCTCTATCAAGGTAGCAGTTGATAAAACCGACATGAAATCAAAAATTTTGGGAAAATGTAAAATTTGGATTATTTGACATATATTTATTTCACGGATTTTTTGTTATAAATCCTTACGCAATTATTCACGAGTTTGAAATATAATTTTATAACAGATATACTCATTGAACATTCAATTGATGATTTAATTGTGTTCGAACATACGTATATCCTCTAATTTTATAATAAGCATAAATTACCCCTTATGCCTATAAGTGACAGTCGCATATTTTACTGCTGGATGGTGAAGTTGGATGTTCCAAGGTTCATCTGAAATCCCGGGAAAGATGGCTTCACTTACCTTTGCGAATGTTACAGTGCCTACTGTTCATGAGTAAGACAAAGGACTGACGTTCTCGTCGAGGATCCTCTAGTAGTGGTAAATATTAACGTACAGGAATTCTTTCAGTGCCGTTTCACGTCGTCTATTACAGGAAGACCAAAATTGAGATCCGTTGTCTTGCAGATCTAGTTAACAATTTCCCTTACCCACTAGCTTGATCATAAAATAAAGTTCGTTAGTAGTTCAATTTTTATCCGTTGATGTTAGCGGTTACATTCAAACTGTATACTTATAACTTTTTCCGATTATGACTTGTCATTCAATAATCTAAGCCCCATCCTTGTGCTCTATACAAAATTTAACTCTCAAATTTAAACGATAAGTTAATAAACAATGCCATGGTCAACGTCACAGATATACAATTATTTACCTATAACTGTTATCATTTATTGAAAAGGTTACACATTGACTGATTAATACTACATTTGATAATGCCTTGCTATTTTTCTGGATGTATATCATATCTTAATAATGTACAGTCGTCAAGGACGTAAAGTTGCATTGCAAGCCCATTTTTTGATGATACTTTATTTTCTTGTAACTAATCCTAGTATGTTTTAAGTGGACGTACTTATACTTTAATTGTAAAACATGTGCAGGTTCACAAAATTTTACTCTTGTCTTGAATAATATTCTTTCTAATAAATATGCCGTACTTATTATTTTACATTCAAGTGGTCGTTGGAGTTATGACAGTTGATCACTGCATTTTAGTTACGTGGAAGTTTTTGTATTTAAAAAAGTAAATTTACAGACATAATACCTCAAAGAAAGACGTAAGCAGTGCTCAGTTTGTTCCGAATAGCCACCGCGGTTGGAATGAACGGTTAAATTAAAATTAAGTGAGGATGGTTGTTTAAATTTTAAATATTCTGGTGTCGAATTTTATAAACATGCTCTAGTGTGGTTATCTGCGATTCTAGCCAATAGAAGTAGTAACTACGTGATCAGACTAAATATTAAATTGCGTCAATAATTAAGGAATACATACACGAGGGCAGAAATTCAAATTTAAGTAGACAGGCCGATATTATCATGTTAAGAAGTCATCGAATTATATTACATTCTCGTTTACTTAATGAATTAACCAATGTAATTATTAAAAATACCATGAATAATTTAATTAGAGCTTCAGAATTCTACTACATGTATTTCAGGTTCGTCCAAGTTTCACGTTCAACAGTTACGTCCAGCCGATACGCATGGCGACCAGAGAGCCGCCGGTCGGTGCCGTCGTCACAGTGAGTGGTTACGGGCGAGACACAGAGACTGAAGTCTGGCTACCTTGGTACGAGGGACAACTGATGCAGGTCGAGCTGGAGGTGATGGACCTGGGCCTATGCAACACTTTGTGGAGGGGTCGCGTCTGCCCCGGGAAGCTGTGCCTAACGACGCGCGACTTCAGCAAGAGTGCATGCGTGGGGGACTCCGGTGGCCCCGTCGTCTACAATGGGGAGCTGGTCGCCATCGTGTCCGGCGGCGATAGGTTAGTGTGCAACGCGCGGTTGAGGCCTAACTTCGTGGAGAGTGTACCTTATCACCGAGATAGCTTCCTGCGAGCTGTGTCAGGATATCGGTTTTGGAAATGGCCTTATTATACTTTCTACGAATATGATATCTGGTAAGTAAAAGTACAGCAAACTTAGATGAATTGGGAAGGGAATTACGTTGTTCCAAATATGCCCGAGATATTATAATTATATAAGTAAAATTTTAAAAAATATTTGGTTGCACATTCAAATATAAATTTTAACCCTCCTTTTATGAGAACTTGTTGCTCTACACTTTCAATATCCAGAGGTTTTTATTTGATTAAATATACATTTTGCACTACGACCACGCATAACGACATCGTAACATAATACTTTAATATATTGTTTAATGTGTACATACATGCATGTGTTACTTACATGCTCCAATAAAAAAATTATAATTTTTCGTTACAGAATTCTTTGTTATATCAGATTCTATCCCTAATGTATCTCTTTGCAATATTGTGCTTAAAACACTGTGCCACAGCATACACGCAATATTTTAAAAATTAAAAAAATATTATATTTAATAACATTATTTTCATTTAGATTAATTTTACTTGGATACTAAATACGAATAAATGGCAATTTCGATGACTTAAACGCTGTAGGTGTGGGTGATTATGCATATATATATATATATATATATATATATATATATATATATATATATATATATATATATTTTTAGTCAACTAAACACTGGACTGAAAAATTAATAAAACTGGGGCCAGTGTACTTACTTAAAATTAAATTTAAAAACGTACTGCTTCATAAATACTGCAATTTATTACATAAAATAATAATGTATAAATCATAAGAGTTATCACAAATAAAAATTACACAAACACATCAAGCACCAGAAAAATCACCCATCTCTATGATCTTGTAAGCTTCTTTCTGATTTGCGCATCAGTAAAATTATCACTGCTAAAGCAACGAACTAATATGATTTTTTCGACCTTTAGCTTGGTAATAAAACTGCGATTTCAACTAAACTATGCGTCTTAAAATTCTGACAATTATAAATTAACAATTATTGGATCCGAAGAGAACATTTTAAAGTTTTCCAGAGAACAAGTAAAAAAAATATTTTAGACAAATTGCAAATGAACAATTAAATATTATTTTAAGTAGGCAACATTTAAGAGATTTTTAAAACAAAACTAATATTATTGTAATTATTTTCTTAAATTTCAAGTTAAGTGTGTGTGGGTGGGTGTTAAGACTGAGACTCGCGCTCTCTCCCGATTTAAATTCTAACAACAAATAAATTTAAATTTTAGTTTGGCTTTTAACTTCTTAATTAAACTTTACTTTTAACTTTAACATTAACTTTAAATTACAGTTTTAACCTTTTTTCCTAAACTGTACCGTCTGCAACAAACACAAAAAAACTAAACAAAAAAATTTATTATAACCTTATTTACTAACGCCTCTACAGGTGGGAAACTTAATGTTTCGTGGCGCCGGTCCTCTATTGACTGGGTATCCAAACCTCCGCTCCCGGCCAAGCCCTTGGAAGCAGGCTTCTCCACCGATGCCAACTCTACGAATTTCACTAATTACTGCCAAAACAAGTCCTTCACCGACTTTCTAGCCCTTGGAAGACGGTTACCATCCCAAGGCTGACGTGTCTTGACACGAATCTACATTTTAAACTGCCTGAGGTTCCCGTCAGGCCTCCGATCTCACAACACGTCCGTCCCCGGCAGACGACAAAGATTAACTCCTCGAAAATGGCGTCCAACTTTCCCGTCGACGCGGACTCTCCTGCCAAGTCAGCAAAGTTCTGGCCAGTAACCCCGGCGTGGCCTACTCCCGGGCACTGAGTTCCACAACTAACACCCCTTGTTTCCAGGTGAAAAACTGTTTTCCTTCCTAGGAAAGGTGGCTGACCCGCGGCAGTCAGGCAACTACGCAGACGTAGTCAGCGCACCCGACACAAAGTCAAACGTTCATTGTGAAATAACCAGACTCCCGCCTTCCCACAGCAGAGTCAGTGACTTTCCAAAACTACAAACAGAACTAAAATAAAATTAAATAAATTACGACGTTATAATATATATATATATATATATATATAGAGAGAGAGAGAGAGAGAGAGAGAGGAAGAGAGAGAGAGAGCTGATGACGATATTGATGCAGATTATCCAGAGACTCTTATAGAATTCCACAGAGAAGTGGCAACGAAGTGACATATGAAGACATAGGAAGACTAACCCGTCAGCTATGGATTTTCCGATGATCCAGTTGATCTCGTGAAAATATGCAGGACAATTGATCTTTTTGCGATATGCTGGGATTATTCCCACTTACGTTAAGTATAGCTGCAGGCTATAAATACTGCTTAGTATACTTCCAGTTTTCACTTTTATTAACCTAAAGAAGGGAGCAGACGTAAGCTCCCGAAACGTTGTGAAAAGTCTGTCCTTTTGTAGTAATCTATTGTGTTATTGTGTGTCTTCATCGTTGTGTCATCTAGTCTGTTGTTTGTGACGTCGTCGCTGTTAACCTGTTTTGTGTCCAGCACTGTCTTCGCTCCAGTATTGTATGTGGTGTCTTATTTGGGGTGACCTGAGATTTACAAAATGTTTTGAACATTATTTCGTCTTTTATTTTTATACTTATTTTATTTTCCTTTATTTGTTGTTGACTAATTCCTTATGTGATCGTTCGTGTTCTGTTGTTTTGGTTTATTGGTGTGTTGACTACAGCCAAACTGGGCTTGTTTTCTCTTTTATTTTTGTTTGTGTTAGTCTTAGTCTCATTCTAAGATTTCTGGAGCGACATTATTTTGTAATGGTATATATCCGCAATAGTACAGTATGTTATTCTGCCCCATTGCAAGAAACGTTCAAATACTTTATGAAGAAGGTCTATATTGGGTTATCAAAGAACACGTGTATAAATGATTTACTAAATAGAAGAGCAGGTATCTCACAGATTGTTCTCTTAAAATTATAATAATGCGATTTTAAAATGTAAAGAAATTTAATACGCTGTTTAGATTTAATATTAGCCTATAACTTACTAAGGTTTTAATAATAGAATGTGTTTGTATGAAAACGTTTGGCTACCTCCAAGTGCTTTAAAACACACATAAATATAGTGTATCTGATGGACAGCATCCGGATGAATAGTACACAGGTGAATATGTATTTAGTATTCACATGGATAGTGTCCAGATGTTTATTTTACAGATGTACTGTATCAATATATTTTACATAGAACCCAGATGTATATTATCCAGAGAAGCAGTATCTGGATTGATAGTATCCAAATAGGTGTCATACAGTTGTATAGTATCTACACGTACAGAATGATTCTTAACTTGACCGACACCTTTTGGAAGGTGATTCCTGACGACAAATTATGACGAAAACACGTAGCGACTTATGACCCGAAGTAGTTTTTAGTGGTTGTAGACACCTCTAATATAAGAGAATTTAGAATGATTTTGTGTACGAAAATAAGAGTATATGTGATATTTAGGACCAATTTTTCGCATAACGTTTATGTGAACGAACCTGTTAACAGTGTTTGTTTCCATTTTGTAAATACATCATTAACATTAATAAAATCAGAAGATACAACATTGAAATTGTTCTAAAAGTTGTAGACACACCACCTAGCATACGTTGCACAGGTTGTGTAGTGACTGGTGTTATAAACAAATGTTCGAAATGACTACTAAATGAATATCAACGAGAACCATTGCCTTAAGAGTGCCACACAAAGGCGACCCTTTTTTGTAAACCAATTTTTTTAATCTATCAAAGAACTTTTATTTAAGTGCGCGATTACCAGATGGATAGTAATTAAATGGATAGTAACCAGAGGGATGGTATGCAGAGTGATGGATCTGAGGTCTTAAGGTAACTTATTGATTTGTTTTAATAACACTTATAAAATGTGTGAAAATTGTTATACGTTAGGCACTTTTTCCTGACATACATACATACATACACATATACATACATACACATATACATACACATATACATACACACATACATACATACATACATAAATACAACTATAAATGTTAGCGCTTAGAAAAAAATTATTGTAGAGCATAACATGGGTAAAACGGTTTTACTGCTGACATGGCGTAAACAATCTCGGGAGACTGCAGAATGTTGCTTAATAGACGTTACGAAATTCAAGTACCCAGCTGCTGATGTCACGAAAGACGACAGAAGTCGAAACTTGTTTGAAGAAAGCATATCACGATTGTTAACTTAGCACTAAATGTAATACATATTAATGGATTTGCCAAAAATAAATAAATAAAATGCAATTTAAAATGTTGTTATATTTTCCTTACCATGTATCTTAAATCGCAATAAATATGTATGTTAAAAATAATTAAGTGCGAAAAGTGTGTGAGTGCTATTCATAAATGTGTTACCTTACCTGCATGTTTGAAGATCAGAAACGACGGAGACATAAGGGCGAACTTGAAGTGCACATACAATGCCGCGTCGCCTCAACGAACCAGGCGCTGAACTAGTGTGCAAGCTTCCTCCAAACTGTTTTTACTATGGGACTTAAATAGGTTAGCATATAATTTTATTTGTGCGAAGTCTGCAACTAACTTTAATGCAGGTCGCAATCTGAGATTCACATACATCCGGTTACTACATTTTGAAATACGGTGGTCTAAAAAGGCCGATTTACATATGTTGGAGGCCTTACAAACCGTGTTTTTAATGAGTGTTGTGTTATAACAATGAGGTTCCGACCTTGTCTGAAGTTTGTTTTACTTTCGTACGTTGGCACAATTGGCACCCTTGGTATATTTTCGTAGAAAGACGTGTTTACGAACACACTGCACCGCATTTGAAGCGTGGGGTAGACGGTGCCCTTAAATGAGAAAATGAAAGTAGACAATGTGCATACATTATTGTGACAAACTGAGATATCCAGTCCAATATGCTTGATAGCGTAGTGCAATGTATTTAATAAATTCTTACGTGACAGATGCTGCAGTGTCTGCCCGAGTGTATATAACTGACAGATGTGAAGAGAATAAGTCGTATCTATAATTATAAAATGCAGAAGTTAAGGCAATGCAGACGGGGGGGTGGAGAAAGTGGTGCAGTGTTTGAGTGAGTGAGAGGTTTCTTTAGCGCTGGTGAAGGGTGACATGAGATGAGTATGGAGCAGCACCGGAATGAAATGTAGGAGGAAACGCGATCATCCGCACGATTGCCACATGCGAAAAATCCGGGGATCAACCCCGCCGGGAATCGAAACCGGATCGCCTTGGTGGAAGGCTAATGGTCTGACCATTCGGCCACCGCGACCCTGTGTGGTGTTGAAGAATGTGTAGGGGTTTGTACAAGCTTTATGGTTATGAATAATCCACCTCAGTTACTTGGTAGGTGTGAAGCTGTTTTGTGATGAACAGACTGAGTATTTTCAAGAGAATAGCATTTGCATTAAAGTTAGAATTAATGATTATAAAATATATTTTAATTTTAAAAATTCTTTCAAAATAGGGTATTTATATATTTAATGTGTGTGGCAAGAAGAGAAATACCTAAATAATAATTGAGTATATTCATTTAGAATACTGTTAAATGTTACCGTAGTAAATCATAAATAAAATCAGTTTTAAAAAAATTAAATAACGTGAATTTGGTAGGCTCATAACATCTAAGTCTTTAGTGCTGGTGAGGGGTGAAATGATGTGAGTGTGAAGCAGCGCAGAAATGAGTGGGGTGTGGAAGAGGGAGATCCCGGAGAAAACCCACCAATCGGCGGCATCGTCCGGTGCGATTCTCACTTGTGAAAATTTGGGGACCTACTTCATCAGGAATCGAGCTCGGATCACGTTGGTGCTCTACTCACTGAGCCAACTGCGACCCCATTTAAAATAAATAATTACTATCTCTTATATTTAAGAATATCGGTTGATTTTGATATCGGTGTTCAGTTCCCAGCCTCATTTGCCTGTGAGCAGAAAATAATTCTTCGTCTTGTTCGTCCGCCTTCACTGTAAAGACAAAGAAATCGTATGACATAGGGCGAAAGTAGGGGAGGAAAGGAACATTTTTGAATGAAAGAAGGGATAGTTTGGCTGTAATTTAGGCAAATTTTTAATTATTGAGTATTATAGTGTAATTTTGAGCCAAAAAACTGAAATAATTCCAGCCGTGACGTCACAAAACGACGAGTGGCACCACAACACTGCATGAAACCTCTAGTGCAGAACATACTAATTTATACCACGTGTATTTATAAACAATTTTCTTAAAACGCATTTTAAGGCTTCTTACGTATTTAGAGGACAAAATCTTAAAACACTGACATTAGGTTACATTTATCTCTATACCTTTTCGAATTAAACTAAAACTCATGACGATGGTCGGTTGGTTTCAAGCTACAGGAACAGTTCAGCGAACACATATGACACACACCTTATCTACCACTGATTAAGGAATTAAATTTTAATCAAAATCCTCTACAAGTTTAGTTACCCATTATTACTGGTTCAAAGCCGAGCAATTAAAGCGTAATTGTATGTTACCTGGAGCTATAATTAATAAATTAATGCTTGCACCTTTGTCACCATCGTCTGTACGCTGAACACATAACATGGATGTTCGCAGGATTGCCTATGATCTAGGCTCTTTTTTGTCTGCGTGAATATTCAAATGTGTTTTGAGCATAAACGGTATGTCCCAGACAGTTGCAACAAGAGGTCCTTTTCTTGTTACACTGGTCTCGTTTCTCAGTAATCATCAAATGTTCGAATATCCTGATGGTAAAATAGTTGTCTGCAATTAGAAGATTGAGGGTGGAAGATATCAAGTTTTATTTGCTGTTGTTTTGAAGGTCCCAACAGCATTAAGCAATGCTGAAAAATATTGTTGTCGTGAGACTCATTACTCCCTTAATATTATGTTACCCACAAAATACTCAAAATAAAATTTCTGCTGGTTTTGTTCATAAGGAATCACCTGCCGGAGTTTGTCGGTGTTGTTCAATAACACCCTGGTTACATACATACATGCGTACATACACACAAGCACACACACCTATATAAACACGTTTACTAACACATCTTTCAGAATGTTTTTTACCTGTCTGAGGAAAAACGCACCTCATACAATCATAAAGTTGACTCGTATTTCAATGAACACATTACAAACACTCAAACACCAGAACATACCGTGTAACCATCAGTCAATTACCAGCAAATTTCAATACTTCAATTGGCATTATCTAGCTAATTATAAGTATAATTCAGAATATTACTTTTTACATAAAAAATATTCTCGCTAGTTGCAGCAGGGGTCTTAGACATTTAAAGAAAGTGCTGTAAATTAACAATAATTTCAGCCAATAAAGCTGTAATGATTGCGCCTACCCCATTAAACGACCATATGCAAGCAACGCCTCCTCTTCCTCTATTCGACTTTGTATATCAGGCGTCACTAAATAGCAAAGTATTACTGTGACGTCATCGGTAAATTCACTGTCATGGATAACGTTAATTACTAAGAGACAAATAATTAAAGGGACGTATAGTCGCAGCCTTTGTATATTCATAAACGTCAAAAAGCAGTTACCCCAAATTAAACGCCTTCCTGAAAAAAATTAAATTTTACGCTACTCGTCTGTGGCCTAAAATAATATAAATGAAAAAATCCCCAGTAATTTATCCACAACACAGTGATTAAAGTACTATCTCCGAGATATTAAAATTTTCATTTTGTGTCACCAAAGACCTATGTATTTACCGTATCCCTTACTCCCCATTTAGTGAAAGAAAGAAATTACAAATACATGACAGAAAAAGAAAATAAAACAGTTATTATTTCGACCTTCTTTGGTCCCTTTGGGAACGACCCACAACAGTCACGCTTGTTTGAAACATGGTCATAAAGCCGCTTAAAATGGCAAAAAATTGATTTTATAGACTGCTGCAACTTAAAAAACACCACATGAATTCGTAAAGTGCAAAGCTAGAGGCTTGCGTTGTCCTTTACTTCATACTATCTATAATATAAAAATTAATCGAAAAATGTGTTGTTAAGCGCATAACTCAACAACGCCTGGACCAATTTGGCCAATTCTTTTTTTTTTTAATGTTCGTTGAAGTTCAAAGATGGTTTTCACGGCGAGAAAAATTCGAATAATTGCCGAAAAAAACCTAAAAACAGTAAAGTCAATTTGAGCTTTATTGCTATTGTTGTTTAAACAATGTAGGTATGTTCCTGTGATCGAGGCCTTAAGCATTCACTCAGGTATTGTGCAACGTTTGGGGTGTGGGAGGGGTGGGGTTACGGGTTCGTATCCCGTGCAATACTTTGCGATGGGAATTACATGACATCATACAAGCGTATTACGCGCGCTCTTTACACTGTTATTGAGTACGCTAGATGTTAAATGCCGGGCAGCTGTTTTGCGGTGGAAGCCGCAGCCGGGCAGCTGTTTTATAGAGAAATAAAGATGAATTAAATAAAGAAGTTCTGCAATTAAAGTACGCTTAGCGCAGTGGACTTGACAAATCTGTTTGTATTTGATGTTTTAAAGATAAACAGTGAATATAGTATAATATAGAATATAGTATCACCATCAATTAACACGTAACTAAAAGTCAGTTACTCTTTTCTGTAGTACACGCGGGCGAAGCCGCAAAGGGACAGCTAGTCCTATAATAAAATTGTAGGGTCACCGCTTACATTCTCATAGGAATACAACGAAAAACTTGCACGTCAGTGTGGTACTTTGGCTCTCGTCACTCCGCTGTTCCTACGTGTCAAGTGAGTGAGATATTTTCGTCAGCGCTTAACATCAAGGTTTGTAGCGCTGATGAGGAGTGACATGAGATGAGTATGTAGTAGTGCTGGAATGATAAGGGCTGACGAAACGAAAGATCCCCGAGAAAACTCGCCGACTAGCGTCATCGTCCGGCACGATTCTCACATACGAAGATCCGGGGACCGACCACGCCGGAATGGAACCCGGATCGCCTTGATTGGAGACGAGTGGTCTGACCCCTTGGCCACCGCGGCCCTTTCCCACGCGTCGAACGTTGCAATTTGAAACAGGTGAAGACTTCTTAACAACTGCAATAGTCGCAGACACACCTCCCCACCGCCATAACTGGCGGATCTTTTCGACAATCTCCGCTACTGTTTGCCCGCGAGCACCCTGTCCGCCTTACCGCGTCTCATTTGTGTCCAATCGTTGAGACAGCCGCATATTCGACAATCATCGGAAATGCTCGGGTTGCGCACTGCCTTCTTTCCCGTCTACTCTGACAATAAAGGTCCTGGAAATTTGATATTGCTGGTGGTACTGCAGGTGGCTGATGGGCTCGATTGGCTAAAAATGAACAATTAGCGAAGTGCACGAGGCAGATGCCATTTGATGGTTTCAGTGTTAATCACGAATTTCAGTTCATATTGCAGGTACTGGTAGTAAATGTAAGACATCTTAAGCAGTTTCAGTTTTCAAACATTTTTATTTATAATGCACAGTTGTGTGAGTTAAGTTCTATATGAAAGACGAAAGAGTGAATTTATATAAACTAGTTTAGGTGCGCTTTAGTATACATATCCCTTATTAGGACATCACTAGTTTAGTCACCTATTATTTGTTGTAGCACTCTTCAAGATTATATTAATATTTAAAAAATGTGTTGTTATTTAGTATCAAAATCAAACCACTGAATGTGGAAGTACATAATTTCACATGACTAAAAACTATGAAAATGGAAGAGGATTACCACGGTAAGTTTCGTATGGGGATTTGCACAGGCGTCTCGATACGTCACCTAAATGCCTTCTGATTGGTTTCTGCGTCACGATCACGTTATAGTAGTTGTGTCCTGCAGCTAAAGAAGTTAAAAATTTGGCAACTAGGCCATAACTACTAGTAGTTGGTGACCATGGGTGACGATTTGAAAACCAGTTTATAAAATCAGAGCCTATCAGCTACCTGCGGTACCGCCCGCAATATCAATTCTGCCAGTGCCTTTAGATGATATTATTTAAGATTAGTTTACGTTAGTACATGTTAGTTTTAAATACTAAGAAATGCTGTTTTCTGAGCTGATAGACTGGTTCGTTAGGTCGCGGAACTACAATAACAATTAATACGTGGTGCTGTTAATCCTCGCGTCTATGGCATGCTAAGAAACGGAAGTAAGTAAGCTCTCCAAAGTGTATGAAATTAATATATGAGAGTATCCTGCTATGGAATGCTAGACGTAGATAGTTGAAATTGTTCACTAAATGTTCCAAAAATGGAAACTATGGCACTACTTCTACAAATAAATAAGAAAAACTAGAGTATCCCAAGAGTGACTACATACTGAGCGGAAAATAGTTCGTGTTACAAACGTAAAACTCGTAAAAGTACTCTCGGCCAGAAACACGTCTGGCGCGCATAAGATGATAACATATAATAGCGGCAAACCAAAGCCGCTGGAGACCGCGTACAGGTACAGGAGATTAAAAACTGTAAATATATGGCGCACGAGTGTCGAAAACGGCCAATACGGGCTATGTTACTGGATATAGTACAGATTAAACCAGTTACCACTGACTCTACAAGCACTGTAACAAGCACTTTCCGACGAACCGAACTGTGGTGGAGAAACGTACAAAGTACAGGATTAGTGTCCCTGAGAGTAGGATCGCTGCGTGAACAGCAGAACTTAACATTACATGCGGCATTAAATAAAACTCCAGAGACGTGAAGCTAGAAGTGGGAGCCCTGGTCAAGGCAGCCAAGTCACTGGCAAGACAGGCCCGTATGCATGTATGGCCGAAATAGTAAAGAAAATAAATTTTTAAAAGTCCCCGAAAAGCAACAAACACGTTATGTGATGATAAAATGAGAAAATTAATAGCACTGATTAACTTGTTCCGCCTTAACAAGCGACTGAATGAATATTAAATGAAAATATTATGTTTAGAAAAAATTAAATTAAGGAAAATATTAAGACGGCACAATGTTACATGGCACATATTCTTCCTTCACCACAAACATTCCACTACCATTTTGTCCATGTCAACACATATGACACACACCTTATCTACCACTGATTAAGGAATTAAATTTCAATCAAAATCCTCTACAAGTTTAGTTACCCATTATTACTGGTTCAAAGCCGAGCAATTAAAGCGTAATTGTATGTTACCTGGAGCTATAATTAATAAATTAATGCTTGCACCTTTGTCACCATCGTCTGTACGCTGAACACATAACATGGATGTTCGCAGGATTGCCTGTGATCTAGGCTCTTTTTTGTCTGCGTGAATATTCAAATGTGTTTTGAGCATAAACGGTATGTCCCAGACAGTTGCAACAAGAAGACCTTTTCTTGTTATACTGGTCTCGTTTCTCAGTAAATCATCAAATGTTCGAATATCCTGACGGTAAAATAGTAGTCTGCAATTATAAGGTTGAGGGTGGAAGGTATCAAGTTTTATTTGCTGTTGTTTTGAAGGTCCCAACAGCATTAAGCAATGCTGAGAAATATTGTTTTCTTCAGACTCATAACTCCCTTAACATTACGTTCAGAACAAAATACTCAAAATATAATTTCTGCTTGTTTTGTTCATAAGGAATCACCTGCCGGAGTTTGTCGGTGTTGTTCAATAACACCCTGGTTACATACATGCATGCGTACATACACACAAACACATACACCTATATATACACGTTTACTAACACATCTTTCAGAATTATTTTTACCTGTCTGAGGAAAAACGCACCTCATACAATCATAAAGTTGACTCGTATTTCAATGAACACATTACAAACACTCAATCACCAGAACATACCGTGTAACCAAAAGTCAACTACCAGCAAATTTCAATACTTTAATTAGCATTATCTAGCTAATTATGAGTTTAATTCAGAATAATACTTTTTACATAAAAATATTTTCGCTAGTTGTAGCAGCGATCTTACAAATTTTAAGAAAGTGCTGTAAATTAACAATAATGTCAGCCAATAAAACTGTAACGATTGCAACCTAACTATAGCCCGCCTACCCCATTAAACGACCAAATGTAAGCAACGCCTCCTCTTCCTCTTTTCGACTTTGTATATCAGGCGTCACTTAATAGCAAAGTATTACTGTGAAATCATCGGGAATTTCACTGTCATGGATAACGTTTATTACTAAGAGACAAATAAGTAAAGGGACGTATAGTCGCAGCCATTGTATATTCATAAACGTCAAAAAGCAGTTACCACAAATTAAACTCCTTCCTGAAAAAAAAATTGTTACACGCTGCTCGTCCCTGGGCTAAAATAATGTCAATTAAAAAATCCCCAGTAATTTATCCACTACCATTTTGTCCATGTCTCAATTTTTTATTGTATCCACGTCCTTTATAGATTTGGAAAATATTCACTTAAATAAAAAAAAACACGCAGAATATACATTGCAATGTTTCACTTTATTAAACATATAAATTTAAAAATTTCGAACGTACAGTGTGTTTCGATTCAACACAGAACTGGCAAGTGGGTTGCCTACCCACCCGCAACCGGCTTGAATTCTGCTCGCGGCGCGCTAGCGACGGAGCTACGTTCGATTTCACTGGTTGCCGCCTTCTTACGCAGCATTCTAAAAGGTTTAACTCTTTCAACATATATTTACACAGACTTTGGAATATGTTTCAACGATTTCTGCTTCAGATCTCGTTATTTTACGCTTCTGTTAATATTTTTTTACGAAATATTTCTATCAATAAACGTTTATTTACGACATAGTATATTACTACACAGTGATGCGACTAGAAACATTAATTCATCACAGACGTTTACAATGGACATTTACAATGAACATTTACAAAAGATGTTCGAAGTGGCGTCCATCCTCTTCCAAGCAGAGGGCTACTCGTCGCATGAAGTTCTTGCGTGCGT
>PNEQ01044083.1:0-23295 GCA_003012365.1 Medauroidea extradentata
GTTGGGGGTAAAGGTTCGAGAAAGGTGGGGGGAAAGGTGGAGGGATTGTGGTCTGAGAGATAATCATCGTTCATATTTGTCGACACAGGACTCCTACATGTGGGGTAACTTATGTCAACCTTTCTGATGTACACCCTGACACAGTTTATGAGAAAATTCACGAAGCAACAGCTGGGAGAAAGATTCGAACACGACTTGTTACATGGGACATGCAATTAAAAAAAATAAAAAATAAACACTTTCACTTTACAGAGACGCGTCACCTTAATTGAATAGTAACATTGGAAGCGTCACAAATAAAACACGAGAACTACACCATTGGAAAAATAAGTGACGGAAGAGAAAAACAAAAAGCAAGCCAGGACAGTGGAAAGAAAGTGACACACATATATGGACACCCAATTCTACGTCGCCGGTTTCACATTCCTTCTCCTAATCGAAGTACATCCATATGGGTAAAAAAGGTCAAACAGGCCAAGGAGTGTTGGCCAACACTGTCCTGGCGCATAACGCGACGACTACACGTGTGTTGGACGCCACGTGCACACACGCATACCCACATGTACAGGAAGACACAAAACTCGTTTTGAACAGTATTGTTCCACAAATATGAACAATTATTCAGTATCTTTCTCTCGAGCATGTAACGTATAACAGCATGTGCGAAGTGCACGTTAGAAACACCAGAACAGTCACTCACACTTAAGAATACTCGGGCATGCGTAGATGCGTAACGTACGTTACAGTAATCATCACACATAGGCAATTTCATCTAACAGTGCTAACAGTAAGGTACAACTCAAAAGGCTCCGACTGAAAACTGTCCTTCCCGCCTAGAAGCAGTGTGATGATATTCATAAATAAGAGGAGAGAAGGCAGAGGTGTACCGTGATTAAAAATTAGGGGCAGGGTTGCTTTGGGGTTGGTACACTTCGAATTTGGGGGTGCTGAGGGGTCACTTGTCACTAGAAGTATTTTTTAAACGCCACAAAAATGTATTAACATTCCCCCCCCCCACACCCGTTTTTTTCGTCATACATCATACATAATTTAGCGTCGATTGTACACACCAAAGTCGACATTTACGTCAACATCAAAAACTTGCAACGTGCATGCCTTGCTTTTTGTTCGCAAATTTATTTTAATCTTCTGAAGTTGAGAGGAAGCATGTGCCTACCCTCGTAGGTAAGTTGCAGTTACATACTTAATAAGGTGAAATCATGGACAAAATATTTTTCAACGATGGTAGCGTCATTTTTGGGAAAATTAAAAACGATTCGTAATTATTTTCTAGTTCTTGAAAGATTTTATGGAATTTGCATAGACTATTTATTCGTCTCCAACAATAAGCAACTTGCATGAAATATAAAATGTATTAAAAATAAATCCACACATAAGTACTCGGAAAAATATGAATAAAATAGAAAGAATTCTTGTTAAAATAATTTTTGTTAGAAGTGTTTCGTTAAGCTATACGACACATGACACACATGAAAACAGCTACCTCCGCGGCACTGACTGAACAAAGGTTCTACATCATCATCCTGTAGGTACCGCGTCCTGGTGGTCATGTGATCACTGAAGTAAAGTAGCTTCGAGCATGGTTAGCACTTGGATAGGTGGCCGCCAGGGGCCTTATGCTGGACTTTTCAGTCGTATGCGATTTGCCAGTCAAGTGGTATTTGGCGTGCGATTTTTTGTTTTCGTATGCACGAACCATGCGAATACGGTCGTATACGACTTGATCATTCGCAATTTCAGGCGAGTGGTCAGAACCGAGTGACTTGGCTGTGTCGCACATGACTGAGCTATAAAAATGGCGGAGTGGGTGGAATTATCATTCTTGTAATATTTAAGTAGGGTTATGTTTTGTAGAAATCTTCATTTTCTGCAATTTTGTCATGTGAACATAGAGAAACAATTAGTGTCTAACGAATCTGGAAGCACATTATCCATGTTTAGTACTGTGATCGTGATACCAAAATAAACAAAATGAACTAATTACGAACGAAAATATGCGAGAATTTGGGAATGAAATTTACTGATCGATGTTAAATGGATTTGCAGAAAAACTACCTAATTCACAATGCTAAACGTCCAAATATCCAAGTAAAATGTCCAAATCACAGTTTCTAACCCATCTTTTGTCATGTAGACTTTGCTAGAGAGATCGCTACACCTCGTGAAAATGTTTAAATGTTACGTCAAGAGTGCTATGGCCCCACAATTATATGCAAATAAAATAATAATGACATCGCTGCCAGTCCATAAAGAAAAATAAGGCGCTCAAAATTCACGTACACTCATTAGGTTATAATACATAAGTTTTGAGGTTAAATCATCAAGCCTTCAAATGCACGCGCATAAATATAACCAACTGTGATTGGCCAGTAAAATGAGAGCAAGGTAACCACGCCAACATAACTACATTTCTTTTCTAAATCCCTCGTGCCATACTACTAGACTGTACGAAATGCTGAGAACAAAGTCGCATGCGACTAGTTTAACATCCAGCATACCAAATCTCACACACACCAACTCGCACACGATATCAACCACTCGACTGAAGTCTAATAGCCTGACAAGTCGCACAATTTCCAGCATAAGGCCCCAGGGGACTCCGGTGTTGGTGCATATGTGAAAGCAGGTTGGACTACTATGAAGGATCGGTTTGCCACCATATTGCATAATTTTATTTTTAGCTTGTTTGAAATTCTGTTAAGACAAACGCTAAATCTGCGATTATATCTCAACTTATATTTTCCTTGCGCTACAGTACAGACATTGCGATTTAGCTGTTAACATATAATTACGCCGATATCAGTAGGCATATTTTAATGATTGAATTGTTAGCAAGCGTTTGCGCAAACTGTCTGCATTTACAAAAGATCGCTAAAATGCAATAATTCGGTTCTGCTAATGCCTTATCAGGAATATAATTGGACTGTATGAAGCACAACACTTTTTCACGAATATGTCTATTATGTCTATTAGAAAATGGACTGCTGTCATTTTTAATAGCTGTACAGCATAATAAATTGTAGAAGAAAATTGAATTATGCAGCTACATAAAATGAAAAATTAGTACTGTGTCATTCTCTTCAAAATAACTTAAGTCTCGTCCATATTGTGGCTAAATAAAGTTTGTTTTTATTTCAGATTTATTCGAGATAAAACAGGAAATAATGGTAAAGGTAAACATCATGTGAACATATCCTGTAACCGTCCTCCGGCCTCGGTTGCCAGAAACGTGCGAACAACCTCAGCATGTTTGCAAACACCGCTGTAAACAGGAGTGCTAAAATGCTCTGTTCACAGAATCCGCTACCAATTCAACCAATAAAATACGACTATTGCGACACATATTTTACATTCATAATATACCGGACTGATTACGACCTAATTATACATAATCATATCAACCACCATGTCTGTATTGTAGCACAAAGTAAACAGAATTTGCGGGATAGTCGCAGATTTAACATAATACAATTCAGTACGGCGACTGAAACCAAGCCGTAAGGTCAACGCAAGTACAATGCAGTAGAGTGAAATGTTTCTCGATATGTAACGGCTGTTTACATCTTTATATCTTGTTCCTCGTAATGTCCTTGTAATGTCATCGTCCACACGTGCAGTATTTTGACGTTTTGATTCTAGGAAACACTGGTATTATAGCGTTCTTGTCGAAACATGTTATGTGTTATATTGGGAAAACCATTGGTTTCTGGAACCATGTTTATTAGCATTATTTGCTAGTTTCATCGTCCTAATTACCAAACATCCTTTAGACCTCACAATAGAAAAATTACTAAGAGTAATATTCTAGACAATACTTTCTGTCGTGTTTGCTAGAAAACATTCCGCCAGAGTGACGCGTTTCTAGAAAACCATTTTTACGCAGAATTTTTGTACTTTTGATTCCGTTGAAAGTAATCAGGAATGCGTCGCAGTGGCCAAATATTTGCTTTCGAAATTTGCAATCTACGATTGCCATTTTACTTTTTTTTCTGTTCTGACTTCGGTAAATTTGAACATTTCAATTAACGTTGTTGGCGTCAGTTCGTATAATACATAAAACACCCTTGTAAGCACGGGCCTCTTGAACAATAGGCGTATTTTAGCGGTTGAATTGGTAGCGGTACCTGTGAACAGAGCATTTTAGCGCTCCTGTTTACAAGGGTGTTTGCAAACATGCTGCAAACAGGCTGAGGGTGTTTGCACGTTTCTGGCAACCGAGGCAGGAGGACGGTTACAGGGTTTGTTCACAGGATGTTTACCTTTACTTTTATTTCCTGTTTTGTTTCGAACAAATCTGAAATCAAAACAAACTGATTTATGTGAAATATGGACGAAACTTAAGTATAAAATGATGCAATATCAATTTTTCATCATATGCAGGTGCATAATTAAATTTATTCCTACAATTTATTATGTTGTACATGTAAAAAAATAGTGAAAGCCGCCTATTTTCCAATAAACGTATTCGTGAAGAAGTATTTTCCTTTATACAGTCCAATTCTATTCATGATAAGGCAATAGCAAGTACACAATTTCGTAACTCCATGGTGGTAGCCATTTATGTTCACTGAATATTGCATTTTAGCGATTTCTTGTAAATGCAAACAGATTCGGCAAACGCTTGCTAACAGCTTGTGACCAATTCAACCGCTAAAATACGCCTAATGTGTCAGCATTACCGGCATCGTTCAAAACAAACCCCCAGCTGTACTACCTAGCAACGAATCGGAATTACGAACATATACAAATAAATTTCATTGCATTCATTTGAATGTTCCACGGGGGCCATTTTCTGTACAATAAGGAGGAGGTAGGTGTTCAGGTAACGTTGATAAAAAAACGCAGTTAGTTGCCACGCTTCACTGTGGTTTAACATTGACTTCCGCAGCAGTAATGTGAAACGAACCCATTCTTGAACTCTCCCATCGAGATCTGAAAAACCTCACCACGGGTGAGAATTGGTCCTTAACAGTACGTCAGACATACTAAAGTTATAAACTAAGCCAAACTGACCGTTCACACAACAAATTAGCCGAAAAGAAATAACATTTCATCATAATTAACAGGATTCGGTACAAAAATTAACGCTAAAAATTCAACTGAAATCTAAAGTTTTTGGACGCCAATACAAAAATAAATAATAAAAAAACCTGGACAACTTTTACCAACTGTATGGGCAAACCATTTCGCCCGCGTGACGCATTTTCTTGGGCCGCAATCAAATGCACGATAGTTCAGTGTCAGAGGTTGTGCCCAGACATACGTCAATTGGCAAACTTTTATGAAAACTATTATATAAGATGGGGCAGCTATTTGTAAACGGATTTAGGAATCTTGTTATTTTTAATTACATCATTTAGCTTCTTAAATATACACAGAACGTTCATCCCTAAAATGCTTAGTAATTTTATCCAAAAACAGTATACAACGCTACTCTGTAAATTCTGAAACTTGAAAAATTATTTATATAGGTCTGTTTTATGACAGAATAACTAAGTTACGATTACCAATAGTGGGACTCGAACCTTCAATCCGAATACACAACTACAATAGCAAGTACACTAAATGTTTGTCAAAGATAATCATTACTTCCCCACCCCGCCCCCTTCTTTTGCCGTTTCGTGTGACATTAATTCGTATTTTATGTCATACACGTGATACGAAAGGGTGAAAAGGTGAAAACTGCTCAAAAATATTCCAGCAGCCATTTTATCATAATGCCTAAATAATTTATTTTTCTAAAACAGATCACGTTTTTGAATTGTCGCTTTGTAAGTATGCCAGAACATTAGCTATTGCAGGCAGTCAAGTATAGTGGCTGTAAAAGGCATGGAATACTTTGTAGTTCCATAAAGCCTGAAATATGTTTTTTCCTGTCCCTGTAACAGATTGTCCGATTGTACATGAGATTAAGGCATCGCTTGAGGCGCTCACATACTGGCCGTGTGTTTGGGTGAACGAGGCACAGCGCCAAGCGCCAAGGGCGACATTGACCGGATCATTTGGTGCAGTATCGCCTCTAATGCTGATACGGCTTGCAGTGATACCGTAGATCACTCGCCTCACTGACACTTCAGTGGTAACCGCATATTTTCATTGACGAAAAGTTTTAACCAACGTCCGTTTCGTGTTTCTAGAGTAGATTCACATGAATCTCGTGAGTAGTTATTCACATATAATAGGTTGAGAAAGCTGTTTTTAGCCATTTTGATGGGCTCTGAAATGATTTATCTAATTGGTGTGATGCTTTGAAACAAATTTTGTGTCATCGTTTACAGCTTTTTTTTTTCGTACCTACATTGGCACAATAGGCACACGTGGAATCGTTTCATAAAAGAAACGTATTTACGAACGCACTGCAACGCAATTTCAGCCCTTAAAGAGTGCTAATTATATAAATAAACGCTGAAAACATCAACTGATTTCTACGCATTTTCCGAAGCCAATATGGATGAAATACTCAATGGCAATCCTAGATTTTTAGATATTTGCCAACTTTATGAGTAAATATTTATCCAGAATTACTAATTAGTTACGCGTGATCATTTGCGCCGCAGTTAAATGCACGAGGTTACGGCGTCAGAGATTGTGTCTCAGCAGTTCGTAACAATGGAAACAATTTTGTTTGAAACGTTGGCTAAACTATTGTCTAGAATTGCTATTGTTTAATTTTTGCAAATTGGCTTCAAGAAACCTACAGTTATAGATTAATGCTTTTAGCAATGAATTATGTACCACGCATTGCAGCGAGTTACGACTATGCTATTTTCTACGAAACTATTTAACGCAAATTATATTTGTATATCTATGAAAAGAACACGCGCGTCTACCCGTGCGTGAGAGGCTCAAAAGCGGCGGAGCAGTAAGGTCGACCTTGAAGCGCGCATCAAATGCCGCGTCGCCTCAACGAGCCAAGCGCTGAACTAGCGTGCAAGGTTCCCGCCGAACGGTTTTTACTATGGGACATTACGCGGTGACCATATAATTTTATTGGTGGAAAGTCTTCAACTAAGTTCAGTGCAGGTCGCAACCTGAGTTTCATATACATCCGGTTAGTACATTTTGAAGTACGGCAGTCTGAAAAGGCCGTTTTTAGCCATGTTGGAGGGCTTAGAAACAGTGTTTGTAATGAGCGTGGCGTTTTATCAATGAGGTTCCGATCTCGTCTGAAGTTTGTTTTCTTTTCGTATGTTAGCACGATGGGCAACCGTGCAATATTTTCGTAGAAAAACCCTGTTTATCAACACACTGCAACGCGTTTGAAGCGTGGGGTAGGCGGCCGCCTTAAGGGTGTCGTGGCGTGATCAATCAAGTATAGAGATTATCATGTTAAATTATATTCGGCGGTGTTCAGTATTGCTAATTATGTCTCTTTCGGACGGAAACCATTTTCCGCATTGAGAAAAGGAGATATTGCTCCAGGAATAAAAATGTACGAAAAAAATTTTGGAAGATAATTTTCACGAATGTTTTTTAACATGAAAATACGAATTTGCTCACGTATTTCAGGGTATTTAAAACACCCTAAAAGGCGTTGAGGTGAAAGAGTTTTACAGGCCTTTAACAAAGAGGTCTTACGAGCCGATGAGTGTAAAGTAAGGTTAAGAGCCAACACAACATCCGTGCCCGAGCCGGGATTCGAACCTAGGACCTCACGTACAGTAGACCGGCGTCCAACCGACTGCACTACAGAGGCCGATTAACGTCCCAAAATAACATATGACAACATGAGCCTCGTTGAAATGAAGAATTAGGTCATAGCGGCATGCATGTAGGTTCGACACACGCGAAGCCTTACGGAATAAATTTAACATGGACATCCCTAGTCCTGTTTGCACAGGGTTTCTAGGCAGGCAGCGCACTTAACCATAGGAAAACTGTTACGTAGTTCTAAACTCTAAACATTATGTTTTTAATAATTTGTCACACCCCTCGCCCCATTCGGCTATTATTTAGGCCTAAAACTAGTAAAAAAGGTATACATACATGTGTGCATATATAAGTGTGCGCGCGTGTTTGTGTCTCTTTCTATAAAATAACCTAAGATTATGCATGATGCCAAATCATAACATTCGTTTTACAAAACCAACGTGTTTTTTTTGTTTTTGTTCTTTTCCTTCTTTTTTTTTTAAGTCTGCTAGAGAATGCAATTTAAAAAGTTTACGTGCGTGAATTAACATGCTTGTTTCTTAATCGTTCTCTGAAGTGGGCTTTGCTGAAAGTTGCGTTATCCATAGCAATCATTGGGAAATAATTTTAGTGAAAAATGTTTAAACATGAAATACTGTCCCGTGTAGAACACCAACATTCAAGCAATACAGTAAGTGACAGTTCAGTGCCTCGGTTGTTGTAGCGACGAGGTCACGTGGGTCGACATTAGCACTCCCGAGGTAGGCTATAGTACAAGCTTTGTTGCCATGGGTAGGAATAAACAATACACTTCCAACACCAGGCGGCCAACTGAAGGCATTCGGCATGGCTTAGTTTTTTTTTTCTACAAGGTTCTACGTTTGTGTTGCGTGTTTTAAAATAGAAGTCTAACAAATGCACAAAAAAAAAATCGAAGAATTGTCTTCCGACAACAATACCATCGGAATAGTTGGCTTAAACTATTCTGCATACAGTATTCAAAATTGCCTGCAAAAATTATTTCTGGCAACCGGTGAAAAGTTTCAGGTGAATCGAATTTGAAAGAAATTATCTTTGGTATAGCTCTCCGCTCATACTTGAGCTCAACTCGAACACGGTAATGTGTTCAAAACAAATGCCATGGTCACAGAGTAACGACTACCACACTACGGCTGAAATAATGCAACCTGCCATTCGTCAACTCGTCCAAAGCAGCACGCAATTCAAAATTTGAAGTCACGGCCGCTAAATCTTTGAGTATTCTAGTGCGTCTAGTATAAAAAGGTTATATTCTTGCTAAATAATATTAGTTTAGTAGACGATAATCGTGAGTAAAGTTTCCTCTTCACAACATTTTAACGGGAATAGTTTTCTCGTAACAGAGTGTCAAAGCTAAAATTTACATGTTACGGCGTCATGCAAATAGTGAAAACCAGTTGACTCAAACGAAATAATTCACAGAAAAATAACATTCCATTAGATACGTAAACTAATATTATAAAAAATTGTAGTGAACAACTTTATTTTTTAAAAAATTGCTGAATTAACATCTTTTTTTTCCAGCACTTTGCAATTTTTTAAAAGGTTAAAAACATTACGTTGTGGGTTTACATTTATGGTGTTAGGTAACGTAGCAAGTTATTTCACTGTGAATTATTTCATTTGAGCAAGCAGATTCACTATTTGCATGACAGTGTAAAATGCAAATATTTACTTTGACGCACCGGTATGAGAAAACTATACAAGGTAAAAATTGTTTCGTAAGAGGAAACTATACTCAAGTGTTCTCTGCAAAATCAACACAATTTTATGAAAATATAAAATTATTATTTTATGCCACTTGAACACCGTCAAGAAGTCCTCGTCTTGTGCATGGACGGTGTTGTAGCGTGCCGTGCGTATTATTCTTATGCAAAACTGAACTTGTTAATATAATTATTTATCTACGGAAAAACGACACACTTGAAAATATGCTTCCATGTAGTTTAAATTTCAGCACGCATGTTAGAAACATTTTTTTCGTGCCTTTCAAAAGTACTATAAGCGACATTTTACGCTGCTGTAACTCCAAAAATACCCCCTTAATTCGTAAAGTGCAATGCGAGAGGCACGTGTTGGTCTTTACTACAAATTATCAAAAAAATTAAATTGTAAGGTATCGCTCCCAAGGGTTTCCAGTCTTCCAGACCTACAGCGACCCTATTGTATGTTAACTTCATTGCATGAAAAAACTTCATTATTCTGCAAAAACGTATTTGACGTCTATTCGCTTTCGCGTTGCCCTCTAAAACAGCTCGAAACTTTATAGAAACACGCTAAAATAAAAATTCGACAGAAAACATCGTTTCACTCCAGGAAACTACTGACTGGCCAAATCAGTAATACAAGTAAGTCAATGTCATTAAGCAAAGCTTATTTATTGTCTCCCTCACTGATTGTTAATCACATAAAACACGTGTTCTGTAGCGGGAGTTGTGAAAGCGAGCGTGACCTTGTAAAGTCATCACCAACGCCTCACAAATGCAGTTAGTTGTAGCTACCGTTGTCAGGACACGCAACTCCAAGCAGGTAACCACAGTGGTCACTATAAAAGGCACCATGTGCAGTTTAGCAATGTTTGAGTTTCCCATGCGCCGATGTCTTCAAGTTGCCAGGTGTCTCGAATAGCCCCAGATGGTGGCACGTAAAAAAAACTTACAGAAAAAAATTCCTTCTAAAGGTGAAACACTGGTGCATGAGCTCGGCTACAGAAGCAGCATCCCTTCCTTAGGACGACACTGGCTCACCATGCGGCGAGCGGGACAACTAGCGCCGACATGCAGGGGCGGATTTAAGAGGGGGTGGGCCCCCCTCCCAAAATCATGTTGAACATTATGTAGCCCAAAGTATATACAGTAACTTCAAAGAAACCTGAGTTTTGTTCTATGATGATCCAAGTACATTTAATGTGCCCTGTATGTTGTTTTTCATGTTTTGTAACAGTAAAAAAACACACTTTTGATATGGCTAGTATTTTTTACTGTCCACAAAATCACCCCTTCCCCTTAAAAAAAATATGTTTCTAAATCCAGCACTGCCGGCAAGTTGAATGTCGCCTGCGACCGACCACATTTCCCGCGCTCATAATAACACTGCACAACTTCGGGCCCATCGCGCTCCTCCTTTGTTATATATAGTCTGTCTCATGTAACTTTTCCATATTTTGACATTTCTCTTCTGAGAAATGTGTCTGGCAGTTCCATTGTTTGGAGCTGTAAAACTACCTGGCTTCCTGGAAAACCACTGCCTACACAACCCTGTTTACAGACACACTTCTCAGAAGTGAACTGTCAAAATATAGAATACTTACATGAGACAGACTATACATGATGTTTGTTCACAGTACTGGCCGCGGGTTCCTATTTACTCAAAGGCGTAGGTATCGTACAACCATCACTCAGAATTGTTGAAAACTGTTTTCACCACGTAGTCAATTTTTACCAAGCAAACATGTAGCTATTAGATTTTGACAAATTATAGATTTGAAAAGTTAAATATTTAATTCGATGCATAGTTAAAATTATAAATTCTTCTGCTTTCAAAAAATTAGGATACATAATAAAATCAATTTTCAACAATTCTAACAGACGGTTTTACGATATCTGACCCCTTTTAGAATTTAAAAATAATATTTACAAAACATGTAAATAGACAGCTGTGTGAAGTGTAGGGGTAGCTTCAGGGAGCAAGTGCCTTCCTAACTTCAAATAATTATGTTATTTCACTCATAAAACGAAAAATTGCTCGTTACTATTCTTTGGCGAGATGTGCTTATTTTTATTTTTGAGTGCAGTATTGCTGAAAATTAAGTGAAGTGAGTTTAGTCAGCACTTAACATAGAGGTCTTCAGCGCTGGTGAGGGTGACGTGGTGAGTATGGACCAGCGCCGGAATAAATAGGTGGAAAAAACGGGAGATCCCCGAGAAAACCCGCTGACCAGCGACATCATCCGGCACGATTTCCACATGCGAAAATCCGGGGACCAACCCCGCCGGGAATCAAACCTGGATGTACTGCTGAAAATAAAGAGCATAAACGTCATTTATAATTTCTTTGTGGGTTTACTAAAGTACTTTAGGTAATCTTCTCCCCAAAATGTTGAGTGATTGTGCCAACTTCACTCACCAACCCTTAAAAATAAAATAGTGTCACGCTACGCCGGTGAAGTTAAATGAGCGATTTTTAAGGACCTGCTAATTTTTTCTTGCCTGTTCCATTGCCGTTGCTTAAAAATATAAACGTCGCTATGTGACCAATATAACTTACACGCTGCACGTAACATACTTTGTTACTCTCAAAAGTTAATGTTAAAGTTTGTGTTTAATGCATGTTATGAGAGGTTTAAAAAGTGCTTACTTTGCCGTAATTACCAATGCGAGAATGTCACCGTACACATGCTGTATAACCCCACAGCCACGGATACCTCCAATAGGCTACACTAATATAGTTCATTCTGCTCTTACTAAGACCCGGGAAAGTCTGAAACCTGTCGGCCAGATCGAAGGACAGATGATCTGAAGATAGAGCAACGAAACAATGCGTGGAGAGAAGCAAAAGTTCCACGGTTCAAGGCATCTCCGCCACGCAGCAACCTTGCCAGTGATCTATAAACAAAATTGGAAAGTTGGTAGGTGAGTGGTCTGACGACTTCACCACCATGACTTATAAGAGTGGGTGATATAATAACAAAATATAAACAAGAAACGGCATTACGTAAAACTAGAACCGGCAGGTCATAAACGCTGCCACAGGACTATCGAATCCTCCTACATTCTGTGTAAAACCATACGACCGAATCACAAAATGGTGGCAAAAGTTTATCGGATAGTGCTCTATGCGACTTTACTGCAGCCCATCAGCCTAATATCTCTATACGAAATAGCGCCTGCTGTTTACAAAGGCGCAAAATATGCCCTTACATTCGTAAACAGTGGAAGAGCATTCCGTGTGCAATTGAGGGTCACGCTATACGTGTGTGGGTTTAGCGAGCAGAACACCTTTATGCCGCACTAGAGTTCAATATTTGCATTAATCCTAATAAACTAAACAGACACACACACTATATATTTATCTCTCTCTATCTATCTATGTATCTCTCTCGCTATCTCTCTCCCTCTCTCTATGTCTCTATATCTCTCTGGCACCTCCTTACTCGCATTTTTCTCACCGAATAACAATAATGTGATGTTTTTAGGGTAAAGGTAATATTCTTACGTAATAGAAGTTAATTAGGTACGGACAATGAGCGTTAGTTTCCTACTCATTTAATATTAAAATGTTTCCTGCGTGTTGAAATCTGCAATAGTAAATGAAAAATTATAAATCATACACACTGACGACAAAGAAACTGTAGTAAGATTCTCAATTACGAACCACGTATAGATGACTAAGCAATAAAACCGATTTGTAAATAAAGGTACAGTTTCACGTGGTTAACTGACGAGGAATGGAAAAGAAGTGAATTGGGAGATAAAGTACAAAATTTAACTTAAACACCAATAGTGAAAATTATACTACAAACCCTACGAATTTTGTTCATGAATTCTTCGCAGTTATGTTGATTCTAAAAGGAAATGTCAGTTTTTGAGTGCAGTAATGGAATCTATACACTGTGTTTATCACTTACACTGTTTATTTCAACAAAAATATTGCAATTTGAAGTGTTTACCTTAAAAAATCTAAGTGAATGTTTGTTACATTTGAAGTGTTTACCTTTAAAAATCTATATAAACGTTTGCTAGATTAAGGTAATGCAATTTTTAAGTGAAATGTTTTCCCATATATAATATCAATTACATAATACTAATATAAAACATTTTATTTTCTGCACTAATGTTCTGACGAAACAAACAAGAATGCTTTGCATGAGAGAACTACGACCTTCGTATCTGATGGGTTGCCTGTACAATATTTCTGTTTGGATACCAGACATCCTGTTTCCGAAAACATGGACCAATTCTGCCGTTTCTGGTAGGTCGTTTAGTGGATAAGAATATTACAAATATGATTGGTTGAACAGTAGTGAGCAAAGTGTTCTCGAAACTAGCGGTAAGATACGAATTTCAAAGTCATATCAACTGTGCGAATACTCAAGATGCACGATTGTACAAACAGAAGATATATGATGACATAAGTTCCTCCTCTACGCGAAGTGAAGGGAATGAAAGGAAAGATGGAGCTGCGAGCTGCGGCAGTGTGGGTTACGACACGGTCGATGGAGGCGGGAAAGGCAGTAGTATGACGTGAGGGGGGGAGAGGTGCACGCCGCGCGGCCTTCACAAGGACGACACGGCCGACAGGCAGCCACGACGTAGCAGGCGCTTAAGAGGGGAGGGGGGAGGGAAGTGCGCATGGCGCGAGGAAACCACGTCAGGGCAACGTCCGACAAGGCCTGGCAAGCTACCCACAGGTCACTACACCACACACCTACCTGCTTCCTCACCACCCAACTACAATGCGACCGACCTCCGCGTTCGTCATGTAAGCAACAACGTAACTCTACTCCTGTAGCTACAATACTGGGTGCAGGTATTTTATACAACAAGCTTTGTTTGCTAACCATCTATCTGATTGGTTGCATTAAGCGGTGCAGTTTACAAACATTAGAAACGAAAACAAATAAGATCCTTGCTTGAATCATTGCCTAGTATACTCACTTCCATGTAACTTCGGTACATTTTCGCTGATCTTCGACCATTTAACAACAAACTCTGAAGTAATACCAGGCACAAATCAAAACTAAATATCCTGCACATACTTTGGAATGGGAACCTATAGTTCGTCTTAAAACCATAACTGTCGACCTAAAGCTCGTACAACACATACAGCTGTTCTACAAAAGTATTTTCCTTTTATATTTATTATATATTATTTAATTGTTTTTGTTTACGTAACAGTATATGCTCATAAAATTCCACATTCTATCAAACAATCCCACCATGCATTTGATTACTTTTTTTTCGTAGCTACTGAACGCACATTATCTAAACCAATGAATGCTAAACGCAGCAGACTAGTCTAGCGGACCGGGCAGTTGGGTGCCACTGATCACCCGATTCATTTGATTCATTTTATGTATGTTCTATACATTTGCGCAAAATGTTCGCTGTAATAACAAAGTCTTTCTCGGTGTAAATACGTCGACTAAGTCGCACAATCCGTGTCCCGTAGTGAAATACAGCGACTCATGTGACCGAAGACGCATGGCAAAATTTGAAAACTTCAATGTTCAAAGACAACATAGTTACCATATGTTCTGTTGTTCTTGTTTTGTGACCTACATTAAAAAATACGCCATGCACTATCTAAGCTAAGTGTTTGGAAAAGAATCCGATAGACGGCTACATTCATTGACGTGAGCACTTTTCTGCGCAATGATGTGAGCACTTGTCTGCGCAAGACGCAAAACTAGCACGCTGCGTTTCCATCGTACTGCTGGGATAATGGACTTAAAATCGGTGACCCAATTATTTAATTTCTGCAACATCTGCACCAGAGTACATACTGCATAAGCCTCGATTAGTTTTATATATTTCTGAGCGGTAGATTCTGAGCTATAGTAATCCGAAAACACTTTTTTTGTCATTTTAGAAGGCTATGGCTGTATGAAAACTAAATATTTCCATAGCACGTGTTATTTCAAAAGTACTTGATAACCATTTACTGCGATGTGTTATACTTTCGTAAGTATGCGTGTATGTACATTTCTTAACACGAACAATGTTTTACAAGTAAGCGCGTGTTTCTAACCCACTGCAATAACGCAGCCAGATAGAAGGACCCCGTGTAGCCAGATCAGCACACCAGACAACAATCATAGAGAGACAGAGAGAGAGAGAAAGGGGGGGTGGTAGGGAGCGAGGTAGACGTGGCAGGTGGCATTTCCGTACCCAACAACTGACATTTACGTAAATGTCGCCTGGGCTGTGTGCGCACCCTCAAACATGTATGCTACATTGTCAAAAAGCACCCTCAATTACAAACTTACATCAATACACTTAAATGCAAAAGACGATGAAGAGACGTTTTTAGTAAAACTGTCCAACATACCTTCAAAAATAACCATGCAAAGGACATATGATAAACTTGGTCCCTATAATAGGTATACTATTTTGCCTAAAAAAAAACTAACAAATAGGTATTTGTTACCAGAGAACCCTACTCGAAGTATGGACTCAGTATGATTTGTTGAAACCGCCGTTTTTTCTATTAATGTTATGTCCCAACTTTTCCATGATACTATTCGACTCCCCAGCTACTGCCATCATGATATCAGTTTTCCGTGATTTCTGAAACAGGTCCACAGTTATGTGCACACACACATTCAATCAGACGTGCCTACATAGACTAATTACACATACCCGGCCTTTCCGAAGCATTGCTAGGTACAAATTTGTTTGAATGAGTAACATAACTATCTTTTTACTTAAAGAAAAAAATGTTTAAGCCTAATATATTTACTCATTATGCATGAGTTATCCACATGTCATCCTTTATAAAATAAAATTATTTTTTCAGCCAAACCTGAACTTCACAGGAAAATGTATGGAAATAAACAGGACTCGAATAGGACAGGCCTTCGTCCTCGTAAAAATCGACGCTGTCACACTTTGTAAGTTAATTCCGCCGAAAGCAAAAAACAATCGCAGTTCATCCTGATGTTAAATGACAGCATTGGATGTGATAATCCAGTTACAATCGGGGTTAATTAAAAAATTATGTGAATGACACCTCAATTAAGGACGCCTGTCTCAACTTTTCTTAAGTAAACATTTCAAACAAGTAAGAAATTTTTAAAACAGTCTTAGTCATTATGAGGAGATATTTGTTTAAACTAGCTACAGCAAAAAACGAAAGGGAGAGAGATTTATGTTGCAACATTATTTGTTGTACTATGTAGTCCGGACATAACCATAGAATCCTACAAATCGACTATCAAAAGTGGCGAATGCTATCGTTCGTCCCCTGCACCACACAAACGTCCTTAGTTTGATTTATTTTAAGGCCATGCTTTCCTCTTTCTACTGTTTTCGCGATATATATATATATATATATACACACATATACATTAGCCTAAACGAGATCAGATATTAAAATAGGTTTGGCAATTCTGTTAAAGTTGAATTTTTTTTTCTAAACAGTAAATACTGTGGTTGTAGCTGTATAATGAACGAAAGTTTTGTTAAATGACTTATTAGTCGAAACCGTAAAATTTATTAGCCGTAATGGCAAAAACCATTTTAACAAAACTTGCCAAACATATTTTTGATATCTGCACTTGTTTAATATTACAATAAATAACTATCTCAAAAACAGTAGAAACAGGAGAGCATTTTTGTAAACAATTGTTTACAATCAATTTCGTAACTTCGCAAACATCTATATCTCCGTGTATTCGTCGCACTGTTAACTTATACAATTAAAATCAGTAATCCACTGAAAATAAAACGTTTAATTATTGTAGCACGAAATTCTAATACGTATGAACCATAACGCTAAAAAATTTTACTGAGAAAACCAACACAGCATAAACATAAAAATATGCGTTTAATGGGACTTTTAAAAGTATTTGTCTGCACACCCTTCACAATATTTCTACACTGATTTTGACATTCAATGCTTCGTTCTAAAACCCAAGCTAGTTTTCTTCGCAAAGACTTCACTAAAATTTTCAATCGTGTTTCTCGGAATTTTCCGCCGCTTTTCCAACAAATTTGAATTCGAATCATTGAAAAATCCCTGTTTCTAATGTTTTGTTCCTGAAAATCCTACACAAGAGCTCGATCAGAATGACGTCCAGTGTCAGGAATTCAGCCTCCACGTGAAGTGTTACACGGAAATGAAGTGTGTATTAGGAACCGTGTGATTTGGATGATTGTCCTGTCCTGACTAATAGTTAGGTCCACACCTTCCACAATATGATCCTTCAGAGTCTATGTTAGTCAATAGTACTTTTATATGTTACCGAGTAAGGGGGAGCAAAGGTAAAGTTGTACTCAGATTCGGGAGGAACCGGGTTCGGTCCCCGGCTCCGGACATCCTGATTTCGGTTTTCTATGGTTTCCCGAAATCGCTCCAGGCCATGGCTGACTCCCCTCCCAGCTCCTGCCATTATACCAAGCTGTATCTCACCGTCTCGAATGACCTCGCTGTGTATACGCTCACTAACATTACCTTACCATCACTATGTTTGAAAGATACTGTTTACTTCATTTCTTACACATCACTATTTTTTCCCACGCTGTCACTTACATCTAATTTTCTTTCGTACTTGAAGACAACCATTTTCCAATACTACAAGTCATTTCTGTTGGTTTTCATGAAAAAATTTCTTTACATTCTCATTCACTTTACATGCAAATTGATTTCTACAGGCTCTTAGACCTTGAAAGCCTGCTATGCAGAGAAAAAAAACACATTGTATTCTCCGAAACGGTTTTTTCCACTTCGTTTACGTCCTCTACTTTGTATTTTCGGCGCTCTTGACATTGTACCGTATATGATTGGACAAGTGCCTCGCTTCCTTCTATGTCAAAATGAGTAACAGTAATTTCATTTCGGTATTTGTTTTATTTTGCATGCATAAAAAGTATGTCATTGTTGTGACTAGACTACACAACTTAACCTGCTTGGAATTGGCATTTGTAATACAATAATAAGTCTTTCATTGAACGTAGAATTTGAAAACACTAATTTCTACAAAAAATTAGTAACTGACAAGACGTAAGCTGACAATATTACTTCGTGTCAATACGACCGACAAATTAAATCAAACCCTGTTTGATGCCCTCAGCCGTTGCGTACAAAACTTGGAACAGTTAAAGATAAATTATTGACAATGTGACCTATGCTACAAAAATTGGTCCTCATGTAGCGACTGTCTACGACCCACTGTTTTCGTGCAAAACGCACATGAAGCTGTGGCGTTGTGATACAGAGCCAAGCGCGTAGGCAGCACTGCGTACATGCTTGTTGTATTCCACCGTGCCGCACATACGATTGTGGGCATTCATTGTAAATAGCCATGTACCTTACCTTAAGAAGTTCACATAATTGTAACTAACACTTTGTTCCTGGCACTTTATAGCTGCAACTGAAGTTGTATATGCGTTTTTAAGGGAAATGGCCAGAAGTGTGCTGGTGAAACACTATTTTATTTTATTATGTAGCACTAAACCTGTGTGTATAAGTATGAGGAGGGCTCATTTCGTATTTGTATTATAATTTGCGTTACTGTAGGTTGTTTGTTAACACGCTCTGTAAACTGCCAGTACCAAACACACAGACCGTTAAAATAGTTAGTTCAAGACAAACAATAATTAATGAGAATAATTTTAAATAATACACATTCACTTCCGTAGTCACGGCGTATTTATCACGCAATGCTGCACTGACTATGTGGCATTGATGCGGTATGGTTACCACATGCTTGTGTGGTACTTGACAAATAGGAAGCAAGCGTAACACACGCAACACCAAACAGATACGACACTAGGGTTGAGGAATTAGGAATGTAAGAAATACGTTTTGATGTACCACTATGACATGAGATTGCGTAACTGTGTGTTGTTAACTCAAGTGCATTTAGTAACTCACTTTTGACTACAACTTTGCAGTGATGCCAGAACTACACAAACTGTTTAAATTGCTTACAATAAGCATTGTACCGACGAAATATTAATTTATTCCCCCTCCACGCTTCTCACCACTTTACTTCAAGACACACATACTCGTTCAACTTCAGCTGCAGCTACAGATGCCAGGAACAAAGTGTTACAGTTATGGGAGCTACTAAAGGTAAGGTGCATATCCACCAACGTATGTGCGGTGTGACGCGCCGAAGTTTGTGATTTTGAAGAGTATGAAAAGGCAAGGTGTCGAGTAAATGACTGGAATACTCAATAGTCGATAACATTTGAACTACTTATAATTCCGAAAATATTTTTGCAGAGTAGATATTTTACTAGCGGATGTCTGTTTATACAGCACTAGGCGGTAGTATCCGCTGCTTTAGAGAAAAAAAAAAAAAAACCTTAAAAAAAACCTTTTTTAGAAAAAAAGCCTTGAAGCCACAAAATAAATAAAAATTTAAAACTTTAATTTGTATAGTTAATGTGGTGATATCGATGCATCTATCTTAACCGAATTTCAAAAATACATTTTGATTGGAAAATAATTTTTTATCCCAAAACTTCTCGCGCTGAGTTTTATGGATGTTAAAATCCACAATTACAACGAACAAATCTACAATTCCTGCCTGAGAGTGTCAAAAGGTTTTTGTGAACAGCCTGTATATTAGAGAAGGTTGTGAACATTTGTTTTTATTTAAAGTACTTAAAAAAAGTGACATGCTGTGGAGGTTTTCTCATTCATACAACACCGGCGCCCTCAACACACAAGCAGGTCGTCGCGCTTCTTACCCGATAACGTTAATCGTCCTTGGTATAAGTGGTTCGGGGTAAAGTGAGGACTTTTGAAAACCTAGTTACTTATTTCTTTTCACATTATCATAGTTTCCTACAACCTTTCAATATAAACAAAACTACCAAAGCAACAGTCGACATATATAGATTAAATAATCCAGACTCAAAAGTTAACATCTGAAGCCACCATAAACAATATATGTTATTTATTATTCTAGATGAGGCGGTCTTCAAAAGTCCTGGAAGATTGTGGAAGCTGGTCCTAGCACCTGAAATCTTTGCGTTGCGCTCGTGTCATCGCTGTGCTGTGAGAATTATCTGGTTGGTGTCGCAATAAAGTCTCGGTCTGTGCGTGCAGAGTAGCGGTCATCAGAAGGCAAACAAAGGTGGCAAGGTGACGACGATGATACACCAGCGTGGATACGACGAGGGAGCAACGCAGCGGCAGCGAGCGAAGAACTGTGGTCGATAAGAAGAATGCATTTGTGCGTTTGGGGTGGACGAAGATGCTTGGCTGGTGGATTCAGTTATAAAGTTCGAGAACGAGATGTATCCAAGTACTGATTCAGTTATTTATTCAATTTGAAGATCTCGAAGCATTTGTGAGAAAGTACTGCGTTAATTGCTGTTCATATAGTACAGGAAAATTGAATGTTAAAAATAGTAAGTTTATCTAAACTAAGGGTTGTAGAAAAATACTCGTTACACAAGGTGGTGTGAATTATCTTGATGAAATTTGTAGTAAATTAGTAAATGTAATCAAATTTTTCAAGCTTTCTGTCCCGTTACTATCTGGTGGAGCACAGGGTAAAAAATCTTGTGCATATCAACGCATATTATTACCCACGTCTTACAACAATAGTTTACGTCATTCGGGATAAAGTGAGCACTAAAGATTTAACCTTCGAAAAAATCACTTGCTGTTACTGCATATAAGTCACCATTAACAAGAGTTACTTACTGCTTATATGGTTGGTATAGCGAATCATGGCATATAGTTGCATGTATTTTACTGTTTGAATACAACATCACTGAAAGAACATCGGATGAAATCAACCTCTCTGAATTTAATACACTTTAAAAATTTTATTTGTGATCTTATTGATGTTCCTACTGACTTGCTTGCATAATTTGACTTAATTAGCGCCAGTAGAAAGTGACGCTACGGGCCGTTTATCATCTTGCACGTGGTTGCCGCTTGCTCGGCGCTTCACACAGTTCAAAATTCCACCGATATGTGGCATCAGAGTTAGGTTTTCGCCGCTTTGCTTGGAAAGCGAGTTGAATCAAGCATTGGACGGAGTTACACAACAATACACCAACCAATAAAAACATGTTTACAAGATATTGACCATTAAAGTTAATTTTATATAATATGCATTAATAATGTGTGCCCATAGAAAACAACAGAATGCAGGTTAGGTGTTCTTGATTTTTTTTTTAGTTACATCAGTCCATAGAAAACAGATGGAGCCAAAACTTTACTATTGACATTGTTAGTTGGTCTGTGGTTGCATAACTCCGTCCGTTTGTCCGTTGTGTGATATTTCTGGATGTCCGATAAACAGACTATGAATATCATTGCCAAATGATGTGAAGCCATTGGTAATCTGTAAATTATGTTTTACGGTCGCCAGCCTGAGTATATGTAATTAGAAACAACATATTTTTTGTTCTCACATCGAAAAAATACGTTATATTGTTTCTGTTAACTGCGTCGTCGTCGTTCATGGCAGCAGAACTGAAAGAAACTTGAATTCCTGAATTGCGTGTGTCATGTGTTTTTGTGGCGATTTTGAGTTACAAATTCGAATATACTATGCAGCATTTACGAGATTCGTAACGGTAATAGTGCGTGTTGTATCAATTACTAGTCGATGGACAGAAACCAGTATTATAAGACGTTAACTCGAAGGTGTTTATAACTAAGATTACTATTGACTATAGCATATATTCAGCCCCCGTGCATTTATTGAGTAGATGACATTTATCGGGGCAGTGTAACGTGATGTAAACATTGTACAAGCCTATGTCAATAAAAGCACGTAACAATGTTTATGTTTACATGCAGCGGAAATATATAAAGAGGCGTAAAATAGAAATTAATCAGAGCTTCTTCTTTCAGTGCTCACTTTATTCTGAACCCATAATACATTTATGACGGTATACACGATGTTATGTCCACCACTTCAGCGACAATACTTAAGTCACCGACATGTAAAATTGTTTCATTCGCACATCACGCCAAACACTTCCTCAGCCCTCGTACTTCACCGCCACATGTTCAGTATTCACTCAGTTTGGGTTTTCACCACAAGGTTATTGGTGATGGAATGGTTGAACATCCTGTTCAGTCCATTCTATCGCAGGTAATTATTATTGGTAATTTTCGAATAAAATATTATTTATTAGCAACTTATTTGTTTCACAGAGAGTCATTAATGAATGAATTTCAGACTTAAAAAACACTTGACAGAATAAAACATGTGAATGGAACTAGAGTAAAATTCCTTCTAAGGAAATATTTTTGAAACTACAGATTCAGAGTTACACAAAGAATATGCAAACTTTTCAAAGAAAGAGCATAGTGATCCCTATCCAATGATGACGTAAGACTTCACCTGCGGATGGAAGCCTGTGGTGACTGTGACTTGTAACTTGTAACTTTTCACATATGACTATAAACACACACAACAATATTTCCACATGGGTGACTGCACTCGTTCTACAGATACTTAAAAGTAAATTACATAATTGCATATATAACTTAAATGCCAACGATAAGTCTTTAAAAAATGGCGAGATCAGAAGGATGGGGGAGGAGAGACTGTGTGGTTACGCGTACGTTGAAATCATTGCTGTTCAGGCTGTGCAATATATTTGTCGAAAAAATATTTGTAGCCTGATAAAATGTAGTACATTCTTGCAGTATTCAAATATTATAATGAAATCAAGTTTTCTTCGAAGCTACACTGAAAAATGAAAATTTTTGGCAATAAAATTAAAAACATAATCCGTAGTCTTTAATCCCCAATAAAAGCATACATCTCTTCGTGATGAATTATTAAATTCAATTTCTATTAAACGTTTAAACGTGTACAATTTATGTATACTAAAATTAAGTTTGTTGAACAAGGACGTACATTGTTTGCATTCCTTACAAACCTAACCTCTTATTAGCCAC
>PNEQ01044083.1:23395-47147 GCA_003012365.1 Medauroidea extradentata
AGGGGGATTGCCAGGAACGGCATGTAATCAGCTTGAAGTCGGCGACCTGCAGTAGATAGGCGAAGGCAAGCAGCGATAACGCACACTAATACCCAGAACGTGACCGCGCAGAGGGAAGGTTGTCGATGACAACATTTTCTAGGAAGAGAAGGGGGAGGGGGTAGGGGGTTGATCATCACGTGCGACGTGGGTCGTGACTGCAGTTGGCAGTCTTCCGCCACGCTGGCATAAAATACTACCAATGCAGCTTGAACGCAGCTGCCCGCTCCGCTTATCTAGCGTTTAAATCACCTCGGGTATGTGTGTTTTACTGCACAAGCCGTTAAATAAAGCTGGTCCGTAATTATGCGAGCACCGGGCCTACCAAACAACGGTGGTCTTGGAACCACCACAAATGGTTACCGTTTGCAATTCACCATTAACACCTGGTGACCAAGGTTACTGAAAATCTCTACATATCGCGAGCTTGAAGCTGTTGTGAATCCGGAACTGTAACTATATTGAAACGAGTTCTACTGCAATAAAACACTTCCATCAAGCACGTTCTCGCTTTTCGAACGGTAGTAAACAGCAGATGATTCGTGTTACTTTGACCTTAAAAACTAACAGGAAAAAAACTCGAATGCTTAAGGTTGCCGCCTGCCCAAGCCACCGAGCAGCGCGTAGAGCTCGAAAACTACTCAACGCGCGTGAATAATTCCTGCTTGTTACACGTGTGTATACCCTTTTCAGGACCTCCACTAATATTTAAAGCTTATTTTATCGCTGTCGAACATGGGAGTGTATTTTCTGTCCTTTTTTAAGACATGATTATTACTTTAGCAGGTATATATTGGCGAGTACAACGCGCACTTTTATCTCATATACGACGTCATATAATGCTAGAGCAACTGTTGAATGTCTCATAGAGGCGACTTGTATGCGAGAAGATTGTAAGCCAGTTCACTAACTTGCACCTAGAGGCTAGGGGAGGCACGATGCGCGTTAATGTCTCTTTCCGCACTTCTTGGGCTCTAGCGCGCAAAATATATCCACCCAGGTGTCTGCCTTGAACAGAAATAATAAAAGTAACTAGTGCATACCACCGTATTGCGTATATCGAGTGCCACATCCAAACCTAGTATAAGACTGTTTAACTGACAGTGTACTTCGCACTGTGACTCCGAGGATTAAGAGGGCGTGGTACATATATCAACGCTAAAAGCATTAATCTATAACTGTAGGTTTCTTGAAGCCAATTAGTGAAAATTAAACAATAGCAATTCTAGACAACAGTTTTAGCCAACATTTTAAGCAAAATTGTTTCCAGTGTTGGGAACTTTTGAGGCACAATCTCTGACGCTGGAACCTCGTGAATTTAACTGCGGCGAAAGAGATCACGCGTAACTAATTAGTAATTTTGGATTAATATTTACTCATAAAGTTGGCAAATACCATTATACAGGATTGTCATTGAGTATTTTATCCATATTGGCTTCCAAAAAAGCGTAGAAATCAATTTATGTTTTCAGCGTTTATTTATCTACTACCCACGCTTAAGAATGTGTCTCACGTTCCAGATATAGTATAGCACTATGACAGACCAGTGGAACCTCGACGTAGTTATTCCTAATAACGGAATAGGGTGCCAATTGTCTAAGGACAATCGCGTCAAGTGAAGAGTCTGATATTTGTGGTTATTGTAAAGACAAAGTAAAAAGTAGCAATAAAGGTTTGATTTAGTTGTGATGGGAAATGTGGACAGTGGTTTCATACATAGTGTGGTAATATTTTGATAAAAGAATATGACGTATTGAACAAATATAGTCAGAAGATAAAATTGTTTTGAAATGATTGATGACTCGACGATTCAAGTGTTCTGCATTCTGGAGATATTTGTAAAAAAAAAATTATTTTCATATCGCGATAAACTATTAAGAATGACAGTGCAAATAATAACGAGAAGCTTGTAGTCTGTGGCAGCTGATGTATTGAGGTTAGATATGCATAATTCGTCAGATAATCAATCTAAAGCTAGTTATTCCAGTAATATAGCGTAAACAAGTCACCATATTATGTAACGTCCCCTGGTAGGGTAAGACTCGAATGAATCTATAGAATTAAAATAAATCCAAAGTGTTACCTACTGATGAATCAAATGTTACAAATTCAAGAAACGAAAGTAATGTAGTGGCTTGAAGATGTGGTAACTGAAGAGGATAAACCAGATGATGATCTTAAATGTAAAAAGGTTAGTTATGGAAAGACGAAAATACACAGTAGCAACAATATTAAATCGAATGTAAATTCACGTGGTGAAAATCAACAACAAAATCCCCGATAACTGGTACTAAGGCTTTGACGGTTAGACATAAAAGACAGGTACGGTAGTGTTAGGTACAGCTAGACTTGATTCTAATACTAATAATGCTGCAGTAGAAAAAACAAGTTGGGTATTTATACCTAGACTGGCAGAGACAGTGAAATGTGATGGTTACATTATAGATCACTCAAGTTAAATTAATCACTGGGAGTCGATGAGGAATATGAAAGTAAACAATCAGGGTACACGTCTTTTAAAGTGGCGCTTCCAGAAAACAAGAGAAACCGAGACATTTGATCAAGATATGTGGCCTGATGGTGTGTTAGTAACCTTAGTTCTTCTTTCCAAGGAATCAGTTCAAAGAAAATCCAAGTGAAAAAAACATTGTAGGTGGAAATTCATGTCAGAATCAGGATATTATTTTATATGAAATCCTACAGAAATCAGGGATCAAGTAAGCTTCAACACAGTGATCTATACTAAATGTTCAGTCTCTTATGGATAAATATGTCAGAAGTATTACTACCTAGTTAATTTTTTGTAGCATTGTCACTTTTTTAAAAACTCATTCCTATGCTACAGGCTTCCAAATACCATACATACTCAGAATAATGCTCTCAAATCATGTTTACATTTTCAAGTTAATGCTAACGTTTACAGGTATTTTCTATATTTTTTGCTATGATAAAAACAAAAAGATTAGAATGAAATCATGTTTTTTTAACCACAGTCATTTTGCCGTAAACAGCTACACGAACTGAAGTGTAAATTGTTCTTTCACAATACCTCATATCAGTTATACATCTCTCTACAGTAATTCTAAAGTAGGCATATGCGATCAAAAATAACAGTTCTGTTTGAAACGCTGAATATATTATTCTTAGAACATCGAGAAAACATTGTCATCTGCATACCTATAAATTAATGAAGGTAGTCACTAATTAGTCACGAACTTTTCACTTTTCAGTCATTAAGTGGCAAGGGCGGATCTGGAAAAAATTAAGATCGTCACAAAATATTGATCCGCTTCAAAAAATTGCCTCTGAATAATTTTAAATTTTGCACAATGGTATACTGGTTCTTATAGGACAGGCTCACTGATATAATTACATTATTTTAAAAACATTACTTACCAAATTACTATTACACAGAACTCCAGCTACATGCCACGAATTAAGTCGATCTACATCTTACAAAGTGCAAACGAGTCCCTATTATACCAAACCCTCGGTTTAGGCTCCACTCCTAACAGACATACTAGATTTAAGTGAAATGCACATTGGTTGTTCAAATAGTAATACCAATATACCTTTATTTTGATTAACACGTTAATGGCATACTACATAAAATAACAATTGTATCAAGTACTTTTTAAGAGCTTTTTAACACACATTTCCATTTTTACTAGCTCAACTACTTTCTGCTGCCCACACACTGCGCATTCCGAGAAAACGAGTTCACGGAAGAAATTTGATAATAGTGTATACACAAACCATATCATGCCCTAGCATATACCGTAGTTAAAACAATAAAAACCCAGTTAAATGAATGACTTTACAAATATAATCATGATCGATCCCCATAAACGCCGTAAACACAAAATCAAAATTTATTTTCCCTCCAAAAATGTCCCGAGGAATCACTGATGACGGGGAATCAAAATCTTACCAGCAGTTGCGTGTGCATCAAAGATGAGGTCGAAGGTCAACACCAGACGATCAAAAGGGAGTCCCCCTTACTCCCACACTGGTTGTGATTCCCCAGAAACTTCTATTAGCGACCTGGAACAACTATATGGTGGGTATTTCCCGCTGTTCTTCTCAAAAAGTCATCTCATCTGGTTATCAGATGCCCTCTGAACTCTACTCCCGTTTCCCTAATCATTATTCTTTAATTACTGCACATCAAAGTCTCCCAATTTTAGCTCCGAAATGACCTTGGAAAGATGCCAACAGCCTGCGTTTACTCAAATATAACACATACTTTATACCGGACTTGACAACCTGCTGCCCAAACCATAGTATTCAGCAACTTAAACTTTAAACCGCTGTTTTCAAACCTTCATCGACCAAGGTTGGGAAGGGTAAGGGTGAGAAAATATTTAGATACGAACGATGCTATAGATTCGATTCAAAGTAACACAACAAAATTGTTGCGAAAAACGTTCTTGCTAAGTCACTATATATATATATATATATATATATATATATATATATATATATATATACACACACACCCATACACCAAAATATCCACACCTATACGAATTTTACCTTTACACCAAAATTGTAAGCGCCTTTGCCTAGCAAACTTGCAACTACGGAGGCTAAATAGGTAACCAATGTAAAAATCAACTTATTCTAAATTGGCCAATTTTAAAGATAGATCAAGAGAAATTGTTCTACGCTAATGTCTCTATATAATATGCCGTAGAGGATGTAACATTTTATTTGCTCATTACTTTTGTGGAACATAAGTTTCAAATTTAAACTTCAGATAATAAAAATAAAATATTGGATACGTTTCTTAGGTGTAGAAAACTTGACTGTGAAAGTTACCTAGCCGATTGAGAAGTAATAAATTTTAACAAACTAAAGAAGTATTTTTGGACATAGGCCATTGCAGCAAGTATGTCCAAAATACTTCTTTAGTTTGTAACTTGCCCCCGTTGTAAGAATAGTTCGAAAATAACAATACATTTTAACATTGATTACCTTTCAAACTTCCGGCTGCCAAGGGATAGATAAGACAGAGAAACCCTTACGACCATGCTCCCTGTTTCTACGGTTTTTGCGATAAAAATATTAGGCCTATTATTTTAAGCTTAAACAAGAGCAGATATCAGACATCTGTTTGGCAGTTTTGTTTTAAATTGTTTTGTTGTAATAATTTTTTTCAAAAGAAGAAATTTTATGGTTTCTGCTAGTGAGTCAACTAACAAAAATTTCGTTAGTTACATAATTAGCTACAGTCATAGGATTTGCTGCCTTAAAAATTTGCCAACATGGTAAAATCTAAACAAATCGGACATACAGATTTTTTATATCTGCTTCTGCTCTCGTTTAGGCTTAAAAATATTTATTATAAAAAATGGAAACAAGGGAGCATGGCCTTAATGCGCATTAGTAACTGTAAAAATCCTTTCAACATAATTACATAATATGCACGTAAAAATCAGAGCTAATGTAGTACATATCAGTACCGCAGTTCGTTTACACTTTAAAGCTGATTGCAAAATGTAATGTACTACTCATGTTTTGTTATTCACACAACACTCAATACCTAAAATCTCAGGATTGCGAAGCATATTCCGTTTTGAGTCACAATGTTTACGACTACGACTCCGCCTAAAACAGCACAAACTCTAACTACGTCACTACAACCCCCTGTGAAAAAATATAACTACTCATCACGTCGGCCTTCGGCAAGGGGAGAAAGATTTATTCATTACTGTTTAGTATTTTAACGGAAACGGCGATTTGTTAAAGTTCATGTTGCAAGCAAAAAAAAAAAAAAAAAAAAGCTAATATTTAGATGACATACGTATTTGTCTTAATTGTAAGGGGATCGATCGCTTACAACTCAGGCTAATTTTTGCAACATCTACCATAAAACTACTGGATTTTTTGGCGAGACAAGAGCATAAACGACAGTTATCGTCGGGCAGCAAAATTGTTACAGTTTTCAATACCATTAATATATATTTTTACAACAAAACAGTTTAAGATCCAATAGGGCCTAGTAATTAATTTACATAAGTAACAATAATAGCATACACACAGAGAGAGAGAGCGCGTGGCCGCCGCGCCGGTACGTGCATGGCTCGTTAACTGACAAACCGGCTTTTCGTTGAGTTGCACACGACTAAGTGATTTTCCCGTACAATACACTTCTATGTGCGCACCACTGAATGATTTACTTTACAGCCCTAAAATAGTGACGTTCTTTAAAAAGAACTGTCTGAAATAAAAGCCAAGACAAAAAACCCCTATTAGCTAGTCTATTATCTGTCTCAAACAAAACAAAGCTAAGTAACGAGAAAACAAACAATTCCGCATTATACAGGACGTAAACTGTGTTTATAACCACACACGACAGTTTACGGGATTCTGAGACGAGCAATTTGATACAGGATACCCGATACTTTTATTCCGTTGGGTCAAGAAATGTCCGTAAATCGCTTAACAAATGTTTAATGTACACTACGACATACGTGTAAGCGCGTTGCTTAGGCCCGGCTTTAATCGACTTGCTGGTCAACTAATGCTAGTTTGTTTAGAAGTAAAAGCTAGCAGAAAATATATTTTTTAAACACATGTTTCATTTGTCACAAAACCACAGACAAAGTTACAAACATCAGGAAAGAAAGTATGGAATTTCCCGACACTATGGAACACAAGTGTCCTACATCAACTTGCTGTCTCGCATCTGACTGTTGTCTCGGAGTCCTGAACATAGTCCATTGTTGTGTACAGTTGTAAAAACGTATCGTTTACATCCTGAAGAAGACCATTAATTCTTAAATGTTTACCGTTAACGAACCTCACAACTCCAATTCCAGTAATTTGAAATCATGAAAATAAGGATTTGTTGAAATCATGAAAATAAGGATTTGTTAAGTTCTGCATGCCTCTTTTTCACAAATGTGGTGCTCATATTTTCAAAAAATGTTGTACCTAAGATACTTCCTGTAAATACATAAAGTAATTTTACAACCGGTTCGAACTCAAATAAAATCCTTTCAAATGTGTTAGCTCCATAAATTTCTTAAGTTACTTCTGTGACGGAAATGAAGGTTTTTTTAACGGAGTGTAGTGTCTGTGTGGTGTGTATGTGTATAGCGCACACAAAATAATGGTTCGCGCGACTGATGTCATTGCAAGCGACAGCTCTAATGTATTTCGAAGCAATGTTTCTAAACAAGAACTTCTCAGACACGACGTATAGGTTGTCTTCACCATGAATCCTTATAACAGAGTCATGGCACGGCAGGTACCAGAGACTAATAATAATGCCGAACACGTGCAGCGACGGGACAGCGGAGGAAAGACGATGGGGCACGCACGACTTTGGGTCCTGGGATTTCCCATCTTCGAGGTCACGTCGACTGAGGCGAGGAACAGGGACGAAAGGATTTACGTCATATATCGAGCTGCTGCGCATTGACCTTTGCTGACCTTAAAAAGATTCAATACAGGCGCGTACGCGCAGAAATTCCTCAATACAGTTCCGAGAGTCGTCACGAATGTGCAAATATCACACTAGAGAAACAAACTGTCCCAAGAACTGAAAATAGAATTAATTGACTAACTCCATTCACCACACATGGCCACAAAATTGTACAGGAATGTCTCAGCTTTAGACAAAAATTTTATTCAGGCACTAAACAATTAAAATTACGGGTAAAAGCGCGACCCCACATAATTTCCAAATTTTGTAAATAAACGAAAATAACATAAAAACAGATTCAAAACCTTTTGGATTGTTAAATTTAAAAGGATCGAAAAATCCAACAATTTCAGTGAGCATATATTACAAGGTTGAGTATATCAATAACGATCGCGATCGTCCCTGACAATTGCTGTAATCAGAAAACAATAAGCCCACTGAAACCTCGTGGTGCGACGAGATCGGAAAAGTGTTCCTCCATAACTCGCTGTGAGAGTTCTTCAAAACAAATTGGATCCAGACACTCGTATTTAAATCATGTTGCGACCATTACTGCACATTTAGGATTTTATCGCAAACCGAATTATGTGGCCCCGCACTCCATGCAGGTGCGGCCAATAAGAAACGTCTGACACTCGTATTTAAATCATGTTGCGACCATTACTGCACATTTAGGATTTTATCGCAAACCGAATTATGTGGCCCCGCACTCCATGCAGGTGCGGCCAATGAGAAACGTCTATGAGCTTGAATGGAACTAAAAAACTCCTGGACATAAAAAAGGGGCCAATATTATCTCGTTGTACTATACATAATAATGAATCATTAAAAAATAACCAAGTCAATTTAACAGAAATATACGTAAGTACATTTGGATTTCGTACTGTATCTCGTACAAGCTACAGTAACCAATATTTTACTTCTCATTATATTATATAGGCTGCTACACAGAGCGAGTAGTTAACACACGATAATACGGTAAGAGTGCAATCTTGATTACGAGTAATTGCAAAAAAAAAAGTATTTTAAAAAGGTCGCAATAGATGAACTAAGTTCTAATCCCAGGATGAACTCCTGGGAGGTATGCAACCTGAAATACTGCCGTGCATGACGGGCTAGTTTCTTAATGCCTTTGCTTGTCATTTTATGGTGCATTTACATATTTTCAAACTCCCCGTTTGAAACCGTCAACCACCCTCATGAATCACATCAGGCCTACTGCTACACGTGTTTTCACAATTATTTGTCCTCAGGACTGCACATCCACCGGGTTAGCATATGGAGTCCACTGCAAAAATGATCGACGTCACGTCACAAGGAATGTATTTTACAGTACAGCAATTATTAAGTTCGAAACCCTGCAACAATGTATGTTGAAATGAATACTGTTGTTACTCATTGACAGCGACCGTGCTAAGAAATTCTGGTGGTAGATTCTACACCCTTGGTGTTTTGTATTACTATTCGTAACTCATTTTGGGCGAAAAAGTGACATCCATCACTTTCGCAGTGGATTCTTCATGTGTTAAAGACTCGTTCCCTATAAGCACTGAAAGGGGATTGATAAGCAACAGTCACGTGTAAACTATCAGTGCCCAGGTTGTTTTATACGCGGTCCGGCGGTGACCCTCCCCCTTCAGAATAATTCTTCAATCCCGCAATAAATCAGGGGATGCGATGAGAGGAAAGGAAGAGCTCATAACTATCAAAAGCTCTTACCCCTACACATCCCAACGCTCATGAAACAAATTTTTGACAGGGCTGAACCTCTTCATTACATAAGCGATTGGGGCGTGTTTTAGTGTTCCCTGGGTGGCACTGTATGCGTACATACCCTGGTACAGACACACATCACAGTCAAAATTTATTTAGTTTGCTTAGATTCAGAAATTCAAAACGTTGCACAGCGTAAAAATTAAATGCATATAATCCAATTCTAAGCTATAAGGAAAACGACACAAAATCAAATCTGACGGTGCGACTAGATATTGCGAAGCACCGACGGCGATAAAGACGAACAGAACAAATTAAATTAATAAAAACACAAACAAATCGATACTGCGTTGTCACGGACGAATGACACTGTCTTCCTTTACCAACGGGTGGTGTTTCTTCTATATTCAACCACGTACATAGCCCGAGGAACACCAGTGGACTGACGATGGTTTGTTTTAGTGTACAGTAACTCAACAGCCAACTGTAGCTCGACTAACATCTCATTTTTAAGTAAAATTTAGTTTTAAAATGGCAGTAAACTGGGTAAGTTATAGGCAATTCACAGTAAAGTGAGCACTTTTGCCCTTGTTACTGGTTTTCCTTTCAACAAATTCAAATGTGTAACATTCACACCACTCGTTAATATCAAAGTAGCAGCGTAATAAACACAATAATAGCCTATATAGATTTCCCCGAACTCAAAAGTCAACATGAGGCAACAATAAAATATATAATTATTAATACTATTATTATTACTAATGCCGACGATGCCTATACTAGCATCAGTACCTGGGTTGCGCCCCAAATACTTTCTTTCTGCCCTGATTGGTGAAAGCTTAATGACAATTAACTGAGTAGTTAACATTACCAGTTTTAAATACCAGGTCATGATCCGGTTTTCACATCACCAAATGTCCCACAAGTCAATATTTCTGGTTATGTAAAGTGAACCTTGCTGGTTCAAAGTTTACGGTACTGTGGGTATTTTCGCCCTCGTTTTCGGACTCTTCAACATGCTGCACGTCAGCCAAGATAAAGTTAATTTTTCTAAACGTTAGGGCGAGCATTGCAAGGGATAATTTCCGCCGTTAGTAGCGCTGGAGTTGGATAGGAGCTATAAAATGAGAGATTGTAATATAACATTAAATAGGCTAAAGAGATTAAATCACTCGATTTAAATGTTAAGTGGGAAAAGTTGTTACAGCCTTTCATTTTTACTATCACAACAATATTTTTTTTTTGTCACGAAAGCTTTCAAACCAGGAAATGACAGCTTATTTATGGCCCTCTTGCCGATATCAGCGCACCTAGCAGTAGAAACTGTCTCTCGCAAAACTAACACCACGGAGCTTCATGCAGTAGAATTAACCTTGGGCAAGTTCAACGCCGCGGTGACGCCAGGCTGACGAGCGCCGTCATCTCGTCAGCGGGCGGGCCCGACATTTTCGGTAGTTACTAACTGGGCTGGAAGTGGCAGGTTCCCGGTACGACAGCACGCTGGAAGCCACGCACCGCCCACGACCAGACGAATAAGAGCGCGGCTCGCCGGCCACTTGGCGCTGAATCAGCTGTTTAACGACGCCGCCCCAACTACTCGCGCAGATACTATTTTGTTTGCGGGTCGTTCTGGGAAACTTGAGTCACCCGGCCGGCGAGATGAGACCGTCGTGGCGTACTACGCCGGTCGTGTTGTTGTACTCTCTTCCGTGTGACTTCAGTCAATTTTTAGAGTTACGAGGATGCTTAACAATGTACGTAATGTAATTTCAGTCACAATGCAAGACGCACATGCGGTGGAATGGAGATCTATACCTAGCATTTAGTGCGCAAGAGGCGGGGAACGCTTTGTCCAGTAACACGACCTAATTCAAAACAAAATACACAATACTGGCCGGTTAGCACTGCGTCTTACCGCTTCTCTTGAAATACGACAACACCACTCCACTGTACACATACACACCCTCCCCCGAACGCTATTGCGGCAACCACCCACAACGCATGTCGGTCATTAGTCATATGACTCGTCAAGAAGTGAGTTGCCATCACACACAACGCATTGACGTAAAACGAGTAACTGACTGAACATACTAATTTTTTATGTATTTTGACTTACCTTCCCGTTTCACACCAGAAAACGAATTTGCAAATGGCCACGTCCAAATAACACTCGCATTTTGATCACCATATAGGCTATTTTAACCCAAGCGCTCCAAGCAGCCCAAGCTGCAGAGGTTACTTGCAACTGCTTCACTGAGTTTCACGCCTAAAGTTTTTTTTAATGCGTGGACAAAAAATTTAATCGTCATGGACTAGCAAAGTCGGAAACGTATAGATACAGAGAAGACAGTTCGTAGGCCTGTAGGAATTGCGCAGTAACAAAAATCCAACAACACAACACTGGAAGGCTATTTCTGCCGAAAGAACTGCGAAAAACCACATGTAGAAAGCTATAAGAAAAAATTAGTACTTTTGAAGACCTGGTTATGTTAATTTCCTTTAAGAAAAGTTGAATATTTAACTTTGAATAGGTTAAAATAAATATTTACTCCAGCTAACAAAACAAACGGATACCAGAACAAAATACCAAAAACAACACACTTATTTTGTCTACCCAACAAAAAATTAAGTTTATTTGTCAAACTAATTACGCCTGACAGTAAAATAGTGGGTTGTCGCAAATGTAATAATTTGTTGGGAGGAAGCACAGAGATGTACATTTCGTTGCGCCAAATAAACCTTTGAGCTTGTGCAAATCGTCGTCTGTAACCGCGCCTCGAGAGTTATTTTGACATGTCTAAGATGTACTCAGTTTCATATAAGTTTGGTAAAATTTGACAGCTACTTATGGGCAATAACTTTTAATATTTTGTGATTTGTGGTACAATGCAAGACAAACTTTGCAGTATACATGGTAAAATGGACATTTCCAGCTCATTTTAGCATTAAAAATATCTTGCATTGCGCTACAAATCACAAAATATTACAAAAATACTGACGAAAGTAGGTGTAAAATTTTACCAATCGTATATGAAACAGAGTATAATAGCACTAAAGAAATATTTGCAAATGTATTCAATTATGTATCATACAGATACAAATAATCCGATAAAATAATTTCTGCAGAAAACAAAAATTAAATATGTTAAAATACATCTGCGTAAATGGCATGCTTAACGAGCCATTAGGATGTCACAACCACCAATGTTCAGTCTTAGAAAAGGATGCTTATGAGCGACACTCTAATGCGAGAGGTCCCGGGTTCTATTCTCAGAGCATCCACGTAATTTTTTTATTGTCTCACCACAAAAACCTATGCACAGACGAACATATATTCACTTTTAAGTGACCAAATATTACACTTGAACCACAAGTAATTTTGTTTCAGCAAAAGTAATATTTATTTCGCCATATAGGCTACAAATTATTTGGTTGGCAAAGCAAATTTTTCTGAACTCGACTATCTCAGGGAAATGTGTAAACTGAAATGCTACGACGATTACAACGTTCGACTATATTAAACTTACTTTTAATACGTTTACCTTATTAAAATCACGATTCTGTTGAAAAACTGTCACGTAACGTCCACGTCACCCGAAAGAAGTCGAAATTTTCTTAGTTTTGCTGGCAATTCCTGAACCGACGTAGAGGAAGCACATTCGCGTAGATAGCACTAAAGCTCCTCTGCAATTTAAGTATAATCGTTAAGTCATGTCTCTATATGTCAACACATTCATCCTAGGTTCCCAGCTACTTATTAACATTTATCCACTGCCGGTTCGTACATAGGGAGTGGTACAGGAGACAATTTAACGCAATCATTTCGCAGGGAAAATTTTACCCGGTATTATAATGAACACCTAGAAGTAAAAAACCTTGGGTGATCTGTTTCACATTTTAGCAGGGCCATGTTATGAGAATGTGAGGCTCGTGGCAACATAAATCGGAAGCTCCCCCCCTTACCACAACATTTATTTTTTTCCTTTTTAGATGCAGTGTTAATTTTTTTAGGTATGGCATATTTATCTTTGTATTGGCATGTAGTCACTAATATAAACATTACAATTACCACAACACAATTCAGTTTACATAGAAATATGATGTGTATATATATATAATGTGTGTGTATATATAATGTGTGTATGTGCGCGCGCGCGCGAGAGCAAAACAAAAATAATGTAAGTTACTAAAATGAAGTTCTTAAAAACTAAAGGAATACTTCTGTATTGTTTTGCTACATTCATTTCGATTATTATTTTTGTTTTACTCATAAGTGAGACCCGGGCCAAATGAGTCTGTTTCCCCCCCCCCCCCCCGCGCTCAAACACGGTCCTGCATTATAGCGTTAGAGTGGGTCACAATTAGCTAAGCACTAGTATGATAACCGTCAAATTCGTATTATTATTAATTTTGAAAGACAGTCGAAACATAGGCCAAGATAAAAACTACACTCACATTGCCATTAGGTTTAAACCACGTGGCCCAGTCAACTGTCAAGGTATCTGGTTCGAAAAGAAACCATTTTATGTACTGAGAAGATGAAAATTACTTTATGCTACAGGAATAAGTAATGTGGAAACAAATTTATGAGCAGGTGTATTCGCGTGTTAAAGAACGAAAATACTTATTTGGTCATAACGTGGGACGCACCGACACAGACCGTAGCTATCGTTTCCAAATACTGCCCGCTTAATGAAAACATGATTGCCAGCTCCTCAAAAGTGGTAGAAATTAATTTTTGACATTACTGCAGCTGGAAGCATTCTAGTCGTAATCGTAAACCAAAATGTTAAAAGAGGCCTGCGTTGGACACATACGTCACTTTCCACAAAAGAATAATAGGGTCACCGCTTAAAGTCCTACTGAGAACACTTTCTACGAAAACGTTGCACGCTAGTTTAGTAGTCTGCGCTTAGAGGCGAAGCGGTGTCAAATGCACGTATTGGAGTCGACTTATCGCCTTCCCTGTTCCCGTGCCTCAAATAAAAAAGCTCAGGTGCAAACTCCTAAAAAGCGTGTTGAAGGATGCGATGCAATTTTCCGCATCTGCTTTGTGAAGACAGGACAGCGATATGATACGGATCAGACTGTCGCGCATCGCCTAAATTCGCGGCATACTAAACTGACGTGCAGTGTTTTCGTACGTTTTTTCTTCTATTAAGACTTTAAACGGCGACCCCACACTTTTATTTGTGTATGGTACGTAGTAAAAGCAAACATATGCTTCTTGTTTTATGTTATGCGGATCCGCGTGGTAAGTTTCTAGTTACGTACCGCATATTTAAAATTAACGAAGTACAGTTTCAAGTGTGTTTTAGGGCTAAACGTAATGGGAACAAGATTGGTCTCGCGTAAAAAAAAAAAAAATATGCGACACGGTACATTTTCCATGCGTCCGGTATTTAAGACGAGATGAACGTTGAGTAAATCGAAACATCATTAAGTAGAGTTTGAGAAAACAGACTAATAAAAAATAGTAATAAAACCACGTTTAAACGGGAGGACCCGTGTTCAAATCCTGACTCCACCCATTCTTATTTCCGTTGTATATGGTTTCCCAAAATCGCTCCACACAAATGCCATCGACGATTCCTCTTCCAATGTGAAACTACATAACTCTGTAAAAATATTCAGTAAATTGACATAATTTTCTCTCAAGTATAACAAAACTAACTACATAAATTGTATAACAAAGAATAATGAATTATAGACATTTAAATTAAGTAGCCTACCTATACAAAAATATAAAAAAAGCTGCCTTTAAAAAAATTCTAGGAATTTAAATTAATAAATTTAGACCTACATGAAAAAAAAAAACACATACAAGTTGTTAGTACGGAACATGCTTCCGCTTGCTTCTCTTAAATATGTCTCTCTCAGTTTGTTTTTAAGAATACTTTGAAGACTGCGTATTACGCTTATTTCCATTCTGTTTGGCGATTAAACACATGATAAAAAAATATGTGTGTAATAGCGGTAAGAATTATCATGTAATAAATAACCTGGAGACTCTTGGAAAAAAATTATTTAAGGAAGAAAGAAATTGCACATTAACAATTTATGAAATATATACAACGTAACCGTTTCTAGCGTGCAATTTTGATTATTTTTTTTAAGGAATAAACTACAAGATATAATAATGGTGTTCATTTACATCTAATGGCACTAACAGTTTTTCTGACAGGACTTTACTTAACTTCGGTAAATATCTAAAATTTATTACCAAAACAATTTAAAGAATTATGTGTAACCAATAATACCAAATTTAAGTTAAACTGAAATCATACTCATGTAATTTATAAGGAACATTACGATAAATGTAACTTAAATATGTTCTGTTTGTGAAATAGAGATCTCACTTACGTTAGCCAAAATGTTGTGCCTTACGGTTTACCTGAACTGTTATAACTTATTTTTTAATGTTTGAATTTTTCTTAATGTTTCCCATATGACAATGTTATTAAATTGTATCAACAGTTTAGACTGTTTTCTATAATATTCCAACTGTTCCGATTGTCTTAAGAGACTTCACATTGTTGGTTTAGTGTTTAAAAGTTATTGTATGTGAAAATTGTGTCATTCTTATAATTTTAAATATTTTGTGTTGTTTTTAACAATTTATATGCCTCAATTCTTTTACATAAGGGATATACCGAGTGCTTAACCAAAGAATAAATAAATAAAATGTACTGTCGTTCAGTTACATCTCCATCTATAATGACCTGGCTGTCGACGAGACGTAAAGCCACTTACCTTACTTCAGAATAACAAAAAAATGCTGAAATATTTTCGTAAGAGTTAAAATAATTACAAAAGAAAATATGAGGATACACTGAGTGGCCATGCATAAAATAGTATGCCATGTGCAGCCAACACAAAGTACAGTCAACGCTATGATACACTTTAACCTGCTCATTTCAAAGTTCGTGATCAATGGCATTACAAAACAGGCGATATTTTCTTCATAAAACGGTGATTGAAAAATAAAATTACTTTGGCAACGCGAAACACCGAGAAGTTCAGCTTTCAACATAGGTTTTGTTTACCACATAAAAAAACCGCGCACCATATATGGTGGTGAAGCAGCGGTGTTCAAGGACACGCTAAATTGCTGGCGGTTCCACTGCGTCGTGAGCGAAGATATGTATACGCAACACCCAGGCCGGTACACAGGTTACCACACTGCGGCCCCTCGTACGTGCACAGTCCGCTCGTTACCCACGTCCATCTCGCGTCTTTCCATCCACATTTTATGGCAACTTTAAAAGGGTTGTAGATAAACGCTAAAACCGCCATTTTAAATATAGGCCTACAATTTGTAAAAGTCAATACGGAAAATTACATTATAACAAAACTGAATTAATTTTATAGTAATTGCATTTATTTGTCAGATTGTTATTTCGTTAGTTTATGGGAGCATTAAGTGCTGTTTAAATAACTGGTTAAGGGCCTGTATTACCACCTCCGAATAAAGCCCTGAACAAAATGTATTCTCTGGATAGCGACTAAGAACGTATTACGACTCCTGAATAGTACTATTCGGGTGCCTATTCATTGAATAAACTATTTGGTACTCAGACCAGCCGATGATAGCCTCTTATTCGGCGAATAGGTATAAAATGGCGGCGAGCATTTTGCCACTTCAGAGGCATGTTGAAGTTTGATTAATGTTAAATCGAAGGTTACTAATGTTTACCGAAAATAATGCAATGCTGAGGCAAGCACAAGGCCTGTAATAAACATTTATTCTTAAACTCGGGAGCTAGATAATAATATAAAGAGTTTTTCATTTTAAATTTGTACATAAATTGACTATGAAATTCTTACCTTTCGTCTATGGTAACCATAAACATCTATCGTACTTGCAGCAATTTTTTTGCAGTTTAACTAATTGGATCTGGCAGCACAATGTATATTTCAAATGAACACCTTGAAACAAATCATTGACAAAATTTGAAATTAGGTAACACAAAATTTATATATTCTTTAACCAAATAGTTCAAAAAAGGAACAATGAGAACTGCTCTCTAGTATTTAAGAAACTATTTACACCTAACAAACAGTATAATTTAAGTTCTAAAGTTTATTACGCATAGAACAAAGAGTACTTTATTAAGTAAAATAATTTATCGAAATACGTCTGACATGGATGCAAAGTATCCGTCTTTTCAATTTGAAACCATAATAGTAACATTGTAGAGCATGCATTACAAATACGTTTTACAGATACGACATTTAAGTAACTTAAAAATCTGTTTAGCCTTTACATTTTATTTCATTTATATATTTTGAAAGATATTATTTAGTACTGGCGTGCGATTTAATTTAAATGTTAGTGCCATCTATCGGTGTAATTTAAACTACACCTTAAATTCCACGTCTTTTCTATCTATAATTATACATCATCTAAATTTCACCAACACCACGAAGCTAATTTTTACCGAACAGCATGAACTTAACTAGAATTTCAGTACCAACCTTCGAAAAAACTAACCAAGCACTACTGAATATATGACGAATAACTATTCGGCTGCTTTTCGGAGGTTGTAATACACTAGGGTTTGATTATTCCTTGAATAGCTTATTCGTGTGATAGTTATTTAGATATTTTATTCGGATGTGGTAATACAGGCCCTTATTGTAAGAAAAGGCAATTTAAACTAAATTCGCCAAATCACTGAATTTAAGCAAAGGTTATAAACACACAATTACACAGAATGATACATTTTTTAAGCATAATCTGTACTGCCGTAATTAAACGTCCGAGATTTCAGAGGGAAGCGATTGCTCTTCAGAAATACGTAATTGTGGAAAAATTTTGGCTAGGAAAGTTGTTAAAACGTATTGCCTAAGGTTGCCACTAATAATTATTTTTTTACAAACTGACTTCAGGAAAGCCACAATTTTAAGCTGCTGCATTTAGCGCTGAAATATATTATCATGCCCCCCTTAAGGTGGCCGTCTACTCCGGCCATCAACCAAAAACTGCCCAACGTGAGACGTTGATGTCTGCTTAGGAGTGTTATTAAAAGATTGTTACATGTATGTAAAACAGTTTCAGGTCGTCCAGTTACCTGTACAGATTGTTTTCTTGCGGTTGAAAATAGGTGTATCGTGGTATATTTGACGTACAACAATCTTGTAGCAGAATCTCAAAAAGGGCATAGGCGTGCATAATAAATTTTTACAATTAATATCGTCTCAATGACAGGTTGACGACTGAACGTCTCACACAGGCGGACGCCCCTTAATTCACTTGCAACTAGAGGCCACGATGAGGAGTGAAGCGCCTACTTTCTCGTCCTTGTCGCTTTAGCACCGTATACTTCAAACTTAACAAACACACCCACCTCAGGTGGTCACCTTAAGCGGGATTAGTACACAGCCGTCATTTGATTCTGCACTTTCTTCCGTAAGTTTAATACACAGACATGTAACTAAATTTTCCGCCCGACAAGCGGAGACGTTAAATTCTTAAACGTTAAAAATTGTTTACACCACCACTTGCTTCGTTGATATTTACTGGTAACCATTGGTAGGAAAAGAAAACTTGTTTCTTCCCGGTAGTTACAATTCAAAAATTAATAAATGTAGCGAGGGCGTAACAATTAGATAACAATTCAAATGTAAATTTTCACAAAGCTATTACAAGTCATATCTGTGCCAATTCGTGCGTATCATTTAGTTAAACCTCATTACATAGAACTTACGGCAAAATACTAATATTAAAACATGAACGTTAGTGTGCAGAGTGTAGGCAGATATCAAGTTATTCGAAAAATTCACATCGTGCGTGAGCGACGTCTACTTAGGGATAGCATTCACAGGACGTTATAAGCGTGTACATCTTTATAGCCTCGCTTAGTTATTAAAACATACTGTATAGCGACCAAAAATTGTGAAAATGTGTGATTCTGACATTCATTATATATATATATATATATATATATATATATATATATATATATATATATATATATATATATATATATATGGCAAGTACAACACCTCCGTCTATCTTTAATATTAGGGCCTACGGGGTAGCTACCGAATGTCTCAAAGGCGAAACGACTGCACACCTGATCAATGACTTGCGCCTACAGAAGCTAGGATGAGGCGTGATCCGCGAGCCTGGGTCATCCGTATCTCTTCCACTTGTGCAGGCTTCAGACGCAAAAATACGTCCGCTCAGACCGTGGAGAGAACAAGGACAGGGATTTACAAAATTGAATTATATTCGGCGATGCTGTCATCTTTCAAGATGTCACTATCCAACAAAAAACCATTTTGTGCATTGAGGAGACCAAAGTATTGCCACAGGGATAAAAATGTTGGGAAATGTGCGAGTACTATAATGTGTTTTCCAGTGTTTTTTTGACCATGAAAATACTTGGGTATTTGTTCATAGTTTTCAAGGTATTGCAAAAACAGCCTTAGGAAACCTATAGCAATGTGGACCCCCTTACCGAGATAAAATACAATAAGAGTGAAGCCGCCAACCCCCCCCCCCCCTCGCAATTATTTTAATAAAAGGGAAACGCTGATAGGTTTACTTACAGGTCGAAGATCTTAGTAACACTATCGCAAGCTCCTAATCTTTACCGATACCTTGTCAAACCAACATTTTTTTTTTAATTCGACTTCGATGAGCTCATACCTCTCACACCTCCGTTAAAATTCACTTGGCTAGAAAGTGTCCGATTAAACGTCACACTTTTTCATGAGGAATCCGCCTCCCGAAGTTGCGCTATTAACTTTCTTACACAATGTAAGTAACTACGTACATAAACTTCAGTGAGCCCTATTTTCCACAATACAAACCTAATTTATTAGAAACGAATTAATTAAACCAAGATCTTGGATAAAACGAAAGTTTTTGGTACGTCGTACTTCCTTCATCAAACAAAAATATCAGCTTGGTTCTGTTGCTGCATAAAAGATTCCCGTTTGATGGCATCATACTAGATAGGGTGTCGTTATTAGCCAAAAAGCCGTTTTTTTTTTCGTAACTATCTAATACCCACCATTGAAGTGCATCGAAAGGTCTAGGTTTCAGCAATACAATAGCCTGATGGGTAGGCAACTCTTCCTGCGCCTGGAGGTGAACACGCGCTGGCCGCACGTCCTGGAGAATTATAGGCACGAGCAAACAAAAGCAGCAAACTAATGGCAATTCGTAAATGTGCTATACCTTAACTTTTCATGTCGACCTTTCTTTATCGTATGAAGCCGTATAACAGGCGGATGCTGGAAGTGTTGCCTACCCAATAGGCTATTGTATTGCTACAAACTTAAACCTTTTGGTGAAGCCTATGTTACACTAAAACGGTGGGTGTTACAGTTGAGAAAATAAGTGGTTTTTTGGCTCATTACGACGCACTGCCTAATACGATGTCATTCAAAAGGAATATTTTATGCCGCAGCAGAAGCAAACTGATATTTTTGCTTGATGAATGTAAGTACGACAGTAAACATTGGTATTGTATGCATAACACGGTGAGAACTGCAACTTTTTTTTAATACTGCGAGTGAGTAAGCTGTACCAACCGTCCCTTTTATACAATATCTTGGTTTAATTAACTCGCATACGCCACTTCGTTCCTCCTACGCACGTAGGCTACTTTTCATAAAATTCCATACAATGTATTTCTCGGACTCCGTCCTTACGTGCGTCTACAGTACTTAATATTTCAGATTAATCATGGGTGTTACATCTCAACTTTCTTCTTTTCACGTTCGCGATAACCTGTCACAGTTTGATGACAACACGACATACGTCACATAACCATTATTATTATACGTGAATACGAAAAAATTTCGCACCACACGTCAACATTAAGTGACCGGGTTGGATAAAGCGCGCTCCAAAACCTCTTAGAGGTTGTGAGTTCAAAACTTCGTCAGACATAATTTTTAGGAAATTTTTACCCAGTAAGTAAGACAATACTTAAAATTTTATTTCATGGATTTTTGCCGCTTTTATTTGTCAAGTAGTATTTTTATTTGGACTTAAATTTCCTTACGGAAATATTAACTCACTTTTTAACATTTAACTGACAAAAGCAATCTATAACACTGTAACATCCAATACACTTACACTTAATACATTTGTACAAATGGCAAATCGGGAGGTTTAACTTAAGGGCTTGTTCCCGAGTTTTTTTCAGACTGGTGCCAGTAACTCAAATATTTTTAACCAAAAGTTTTGAAAAAAATTGAGACAATGTGCAATCACACGATGCACAATACTGTGGACGCATTTTTTTTTTAATAATGTACCATTCGCCAGCAAAAAATAATTTCCTTCATTTTTGCTTATTTTCACGACGAAAAACGTGGTACTTTGGGTAATGAAATCTAAAAAACCGTTCGGTATAATTCTACAAAAAAAATTCAGCTACAAATTATAACATATAAGTGTCAAAACTGTGCAGCGAAATTTTGATATGACTATTAGGTAGCAATAAAAAAAAATATTTTCGAAATCACTGCAAAACTCCGTAACAAGGCCTTAACTGTATATCTTCCTCTCGTAATTAGATCACATGAGTAATTTTTATTACACATTTACAAAATTACTAACCTTTAGTATTGTAACAAAACGTTAATGTTGTAAATAGTTTTCTCGCAAAAATTGGCATTGCCATCAACTGGTGAACGTAGCTATAATAAAAACTACCAGTGCATCGCAAATATCACTCTGAAACCACGACCATATTTGACAAATGTATTTGACGGTAATAAGCGGCAGCCTGGGGGTACGTATTTTTCGCGTTGTGTCCAAGTAGCACGGAGAGCTAAGGGTGACACAGTACGCTCATCGTACCTCACCCTAAGCATAAGTGTGCGAACTGGCTTGAGGTTTTCTTGCCGATTAACTTACCTCTATAAGACATTCACTAGTAACCCTACCATATTATGAAGTAATATTTTAGATAGTGTGTTTTGTAGACGCCTATATCTTTTTCAATATTCTGAACCAAGATTGCCATATTTAAGGACCGCAAAAAACACCCATTTTCGATGACGAGAAAATAGGTATTAAGGATTACTGAAATACGTGAAACGTATATGCACGCGTATAATATTATTTACATGCTATTCCTAAACAGACATGGTCCACGTATGTTTCGAATAAACTAGTGTCGGCCATAGATCCACACAGTGCTCAGCGACTTAGGCATACGGCGCTTAACAGAAAAATTATAGTTTTAAAAATGTTTATATTTGTACGAGATATGGTTTGTTTTGTAGACATACACAGTAATTATTTTTCGTAACGAATTTTTTTAGCTCTTATAGTCTTTTATAATGGCTTGTAAAAATCCAAATTTGCATAAAACTGGTCTATGCTTTACACGAAAGCCAATTGATTAACCTAACTGAAAAAAATTCACATTTAACAACGATGCTGCAGGCTACTACTAGGTACTCCTATATAAAGAAAATAAATAAAATGTTTTGTATTGTTAAAAAATTCTCGAATTTTTTTTTCATTTTAATTTCAAATTTAAACATATTTTTTTAATTTTTTAATTTTTATTTCAAATTTCAGAAAAAAAAATGTAAGCACTTAAAAACAGCATCAAAGAATAGGTTAATAGCCTTAAGGTAACAATGTAGGCCTACTTGATGTAAATTCCCGCTTTTGAGACTGTAAGGTATGGGAGCGATGAGGGTCACACTGTCGCGATCATTGAGACACGTCGCATCTAGGCACGACGCGATAAACTGGCGCAGTTAGTTTTTTTCCTATGTGACTAAGTGATGACACAACAATTTAATCTGTGGATAGTATATGGTAAAGCCCAAGCCATGCTTCTAATATGTGTTTTTATTTTGTGAATCTAGGCGGACGTTTTTAGCCATTTTGAGATGCGCCCAAAATCGAGTGTCTAATAAGTGTGCAGCATTTTTAAAACTATACAAGCATAGTTGAAATGTAAGTTATTTTAGTAGATAAACGTAATGGTAAAAAGCAAGTGGTGAGGTAAGTGGGATCCACGGCTCGTAGGCAGCGAGGTCACTAGGGACGGCTACACATTGACGCAATGACAGGAACTGGGAAATTAAGTGGGAATGATTTGTAACTATCACAGCATTCACCTGAAACGATTTCGAGAAACAATAGAAAACTGAAATCAGGTTGGCCAGAGCCAGGGATCGAACCCGGGACCTTCCGGGATCGTCCGTTACGCCACCTCGCCCGGTGACTTTATTGATTTCACGCACAAAAAAAAGTAGGACACGCTAAAACACCGTTCATATGCCAGGCACACACGTCGTTGGCGTGACAATTTTTTTTCTGAGTGTACGTATAGATTTTTTCATATTCTTGTGACGTCACATAAAACCACGAACCAAGCTAGAAAATAGGTTTGTGTAATTTTTACCACAGAAATGTGCTTTTTAACATTAAACATTGTACAATGCAAATTTCAAGGAAAACATTTTGTCATGGTGTACATCGACTCAGATGTTTCTTGATGTCAAAGCAACTCCATAAAGAAATATCTGTAATTAGACTATTTGTTCGCCTTGAAATCAGTGCTCAGAGTTAACTTAAGC
>PNEQ01044083.1:47247-64847 GCA_003012365.1 Medauroidea extradentata
AATATCACCCAAAGTTTTTATATGAATTTTTAAGATTGTGTTAACATTTCTACATTTGGTATGTTTCAGATCCAACTGCTGATCCACCAGAATGACCACTCCTCAAGAGAAGGCCCAATGCGTGTCGTGGTTTATCGAGACAAAATCAGACACACAAGTGCAACGAAATTACAGGACAAGGTATGGAAAGGACCCCCCAACACGATCCACAATACGAGACTGGCATAAGAGGTTTATGGACACTGGCAGCGTGTTGCATCAGAAGGGAGCCGGTCGACCACGCACAAGTGCTGAAAACGTTGACCGTGTACGTGCTGCATTTGAACGTAGTCCTGGAAAGTCAATTCGTACTGCTGCAAGACAACTGCAGTTACCCCGATCAACGGTACACAAAGTCCTGTACAAGCAGCTACGACTGTATGCGTACAAAGTGCAGCTGGTTCAAGCTCTGCAACCAGATGATGCACCACGGCGTGCTGATTCGCTGCTGAAATGTTGCAACGCATTGACAATGACGACAGGTTTCTCAAACGAGTACTGTTCAGTGACGAAGCGACATTTCATGTGTCTGGTGTGTTGAACAGGCATAACGTTCGAATCTGGGGTTCAGAACAACCCCATCAATCACGAGAGATTGTGCGTGACAGCCCTAAATTGAATGTGTGGTGTGGTGTGATGTTTGACCGTATCATCGGCCCGTTCTTTTTCATTGAGAGAACAATAACGGCCAATGTGTACCTGGACATGCTTACCGAATATGTGATCCCTCAACTGGAAGATATGCAGCCAAATGTGATCTTTCAACAAGATGGTGCACCTCCTCACTGGGGTTTGGTTGTGCGAGACTTCCTGAATCAACAGTTTCCTGGACGTTGGATTGGCAGAGACGGCCCAATTTCTTGGCCTCCTCGTTCGCCAGATATCACGCCGCTCGACTTCTTCGTATGGGGCTATGTTAAGGACAACGTGTACAAGACTCCTGTTGCCAATTTAGAGGAATTGAGGCAGAGGATCACTGCTTCCATTGAGTCTATCGCTGGCACGGACATGGCAGGAACTGGAATATCGTTTTGATGTGCTTCGGGCAACAAAGGGGGCACATGTAGAAGTTTATTAATTTTGTATGTAAACTTTGAGAGCTGCTTGTTCACATACAGTAAACTTCATGCTTCTACCACCTACATTTATTATTTAATTAACAGTTGAAGTTGTAGTGATAATTTGTGGACATCCTGTGTGTGTATGTGTGTATGTGTGTATGTGTGTATGTATGTGTGTATATATATATATGTATATTATATATATATATATACATACATACACACACACACGCGCGCGTAACTACAAACAACCTTACAAATGAATTTCTATGAATCTCTTTTGTCGTGTACTGGTGTAATTAACATAGTTAAAATGCTAATTGGCTTGGTGATACAGCGCAGTTTAAAAATTTGTATTGCCAAGAGTAACAAATTAAAAATTTAATTCCCTGTAAAAATATAAGAAAATTAAATTCTCATAAATTCAAACAATTTTTTTATTATGTTGCACCTATTTTGCATTTTTCTCGCACTAGTACTTCATCAAATATCCAAAAACAGTAAGAATACATAAAATTGTGTTTGGCCACACTAGTTTCAAAAATTTTCTAAAAATACAGAAACATAACTTACGCTTTTACAGCTTTTAGCATGTATACTGCCACATCTAATTTCAGTATAAATTATTTCAATTTGTTGGTCTTAGGCACTGCTGTAACATGCAAATACTGACTTTAACATCCCGCTATAGGAATACTACGCATACCAAAAACGGTCCATGGCAGGATAATGTAATTAGTCCCGAGTAACGTCTACAAAACTAACATAATCTCATACAAATATACGCCCATGAATTTTTCACAAATGAACGCCTTTAAGCCCCCTAATCGCACGACGCTTAACGCTGACAACGATAACACAAGCGGCGTACGCGCCACGCCAACCAAAACACATCATCTAACGTGTTGGCGGCGACGTAGGCTACATAAGGCACCACTTTCTTGCGAACGTATTAAAAATATTATGAAGGCGAAATGGACTAAAGACGTGCGGAGTAGCAAGCCTGTAATTTGCATGCACGGTTCCTGGGAAGCTGCACCAGTACGAGGCAGTCAGGAGAAGAGTGGCTGGACAAGAGCCAAGGGACACTGCCGTCAACCCTCGAGTTGTCGCCGGCGGTTATGCGGGTCACGGCCCTCTCACAAACAATCCATAACCCAACGACGGTAATTAACGGTCCCCGCCCCTGCATTCCAGCGCCTCTCATCGCTTTAGGTCGCAGTCATTATACCATACACCAAGGTTTCCGCATCATCAAGGTAATTCCTGGTGGTTCACCCACAACAGGCGTCCATCAAACCTCACGAGCTGGAGTAAAGTAGGTTTTCGCATTCACGTTACCGGGTTTTGTCGATCACCAGGATTTTGATGAACACCTGGGTGGCTGATCAAGGAATTAAAATCGGTGGGAGGGGGTGGGGACGTTTTAAACATGTTAAATATTTCGCTAAAAGCGACGTCCACAGCACAGTCTTGACAAGTTATTTTATTTTTAATACATAATAATACACACATCAAAAAAAGTATTGCATCACCACGGCTCCAAGATCGGTTGAACACTGACGCTGAATGGTTATTTTACATCAAGAACACAGTTCCTTTCACTGTTCTTAGATGTCAGTAAACCTACCCAAAGACGTAAACAACCATACATGAGCAGGACCTATTAGACGGAGGACGTACGACAGCCGATCAGTTCCCATCAATCCATCAGGAAGGAGGTACACTGCTCGTGTTTTCTGTATAGTTCTGCCATGCCTAGAAGATCAATACCGCAGTTTAATCATATCCTCATTGTTTCGTTTTGTCAGGAAGATCTCTCCTCAAAGGAAGTGTCCGAGTGAACCAAAGCAATGTTGTTCGGTCATGGAGGAGGTACAGAGATACAGGCACTGTCGATTACAGGCCTCGCTCAGGCCGCCCAAGAGCCACGAGTGCGCAGTGGATAACCGCTACTTACGGATTAAATCTCGGAGAAACCCAGAAAGCAACGCCACCATGTTGAATAATGCGTTTCGTGCAGCCGCAGGGCATCGTGTTTCGACTCAAACTGTACACAATAGATTGCATGATGTGCACGACGTCCATGGCGAGGTCCACCTTTGCAACCTACACAACATGCAGCGCAGTAAAGATGGCCCAAAAACATGTTGAACGGACCCATCAGAATTGGCATCACGTTCTCTTCACAGATGATTGTCGCATATGCCTTCAAGCAGACAATCGTCGGAGACGTGTTTGGAGGCAGTCTGGTCAGGGTGAACGTCTTAGACACACTGTCCAGAGCGTGCAGCAAGGTGGTTGTTCCTTGATGCTTTAGGGTGGCATAATGTGGGGGCGAAGTACGCCAATGGTTGTCATGAAAGTCGCCGAAACGGCTATACGATAAATTAATGACATCCTCCGACTTACTGTGCAAGCATTCCGGCAGAATCTCGGTGAGGCATTCGTCATTATGGACGACAATTCTCGCCCTCATTGTGCACATGTTGTGGATGCGTTCCTTTATGGTAACGACATCGCTCGCTTAAGGTGGCCAGCATGTTCTCCAGACATGAACCCTATCCATCATGCCCGGAATAATACATTGAAAAGAACTGTATTTGGACGAGAAGACCCGCCAACCACTCTTGAGGGATCTACTCCGAATTGCAGTTGAAGAGTGGAACAATCTGGATCAACAGTGCCTTGATGAACTAGTGGATAGTATGCCCGACGAATACAGGCATGCATCAATGCTCGAGGACGTGCTATTGAGTATTAGAGGTGCTGGTGAATGCTGCAATGTGGACAACTTCAGAAAGACTAGGTGTATGATTTACAATGTGCAATGTGTGGTTTTCATGAGCAATAAAGAGAACTGAAATGTTAGTTGTGTATTTATCTCTTCCATTTAAATGTAAAGGTTCAGACGGTCTTGGAACCGAGGTGATGTAATACTTTCTTGATGTGTGTATATTAGTTTTGTGCTTGTTTCTTTGATATTTTTAACACAGCGCATTCAGTTCAAAGACCTTATAAAAGAACTACACTGTTACACTGCTCTTTAGTTACGTGACCAAACTGAATGCTGACATATCGCAGGCAAAGATAGGGAATTGTGTACTTTAGCAGAGGTGAGTGGAATGATTTCTTTTCAACAAAAAAATGTTGACATAGGACATTGCGTGTTTGGTCTGCAATATGGTGCCATTCAATTTGGTCACATATAGAGATAAGCCATCAGCATTGGTCTTGCACCCTTTGATTCAGTTTCAATTTGTTGTGGTTTTGTTTATGTATACCATATACATTTGTTTTTCACGCCAAATGGCGACATCCTTCTTCTAACAGCTTCTTAGCCTGCTCGACAGCAGGGTAAGAGAGGAGTTGGTCGAGAAGTTGTCAGGTAAATATTTGGTCATGGATAAAAATTACTCGGGTTACCTCGTGTACAACAGAAGCTGCGATTTTGTCTTACCTGGGTACCCTACCCTCGTTAGCTTATCTAAATGCATTATGGACTGCCGACAAGTGAGCAGGTAACCACTCCCATCCACCTTGTTCCAATGAGCGTTATATCTATCTATCAAACTCTTTCAACTTATCTTGTCAGCTTAGTGCTAATTAAAGGACGATATTGAACATTGTAACTGGTGAGGCTTGGCATACCACCCAATGTGTAATGTTACTCCTGGTAGGTAAGACCTATACATGCTTCCACTACTTCAGCATCTGACTTTATGATTCCATTACTGTTAAGTATTTTGTCTACACATAACACAAACATCAAGTTAAAATAATTGCAGTCGAAAAACAAGTATATGTTATTTTTGGGGACAGAAACACTGCGCTGCAAATAATTATATTGCCACAAAATCGTATCAGCTAAATATCCAGCAAATAAGTTAAAACTATTTAAACATTTAACATATTTTTAAATCTCTCTATATAAAAACTAGCTGGCCGGCTGCGGCTTTGCCAACGTGAAGTCATGTAATGCAAACAGTAACTCTGGATAAAATATGTGATGAAGGCATTTAACAACTAGCGTACTCAATAACAGTGAACTATAAATTGCCTTAGCTCAGTGTAAAGAGCGCGCACAATATGCTTGTATGACGTCATAGTAATTCCCATCGCAAAGTCTTGCATGGGATACGAACCTGTAACCCCACCCCTCCCACACCAGAAACATTAAACAATACCTGAGTAAATGCTCAAGGGCGTTCACGTGGCAAAAATTAAACATTTTATATTTGCTTGGCATAGTGTTAGTTTTATAGACGTTACTTGTGACTACATTTTCCACTTGTGAAACTTTTTATCTCTCATAGTTTTCCCATAGCGGCATGTCAAAGTCACAATTTTCAAGTTACAGGAACATAGGTATAACAAAAACCAAGTGACTGACTCGAATGAAATAATTTACACTGAAATTAGATATAATGGGCAATATGTTAAAAGATTTAAAAACACAGAATGGAATTCCTTTGTACTTTAAAAAAAAATCCGAAAATTACGAAAATTTACCTCATTCATGGCAATTTTTTAAAAAGACAAAATGACTTTGTTGGGTGTTTTTAAATCTTTTAGCATATGGCCCATTATATCATATTTCAGTGTAAATTATTTCATTCGAGCACGTCATTTGGTTTTTGTTATACCTATGTTCCTGTAACTTGCAAATTGTGAATTTGACGTGCCGCCATAGGAAAACTACGAGAGCTGAAAATTTTCTACAAGTGGAAAATGTAGTCACAAGTAACATCTATAAAACTAACACTATGCCAAGCAAATATAAAATTTTGAATATTTGCCACGTGAACAACCTTGAAGGCAGGTCGTGATAATTATTTCGTATATACAGGTTACAGTCCAAATAAGATTTATTTATGAGTAGGTTGGTAAAAAGAAACAACTGTTGAATCTCCGTGATCATTCTCTTTTTTCGGGAGACTGTAACATTTTACTGCTTTTCACACCCTTAATTTTCGAATTTCATAAAATCCTGAATTTTATTTGTAGATATATACATAAGCTTCATTCTCATCCAAAAATCATCTCGATATCTCAACGGGTATAAGCGATACAAATGATTATTTGAAAACACATTTTATTTTTTTAACAGCTTTCAAGGACGAATTTCGAAAAATCCTGAAATCAAATGTTTTATATTTACGTAAGATTTATTGTAAAGCAAAAACCATTTCAATATTTCCACTGGCTTAGGAAATAAGTGGGACTAATTAAAAACAGGTTTTATTTTTTTAAGAGCTTTCAAGGACGAATTTCGAAAAATTCTAAAATTACTTTTTAGATATTTACTTAAGCATAATTTTAAAGAAAAAATCGCCTCACTATCTGAAATGTTTTAGGAGAAATCACGGATTAATGAAAAACACATTTTACAGCTTTTCACCCCCATAATTTTCGAATTTTTCAAAATCGAAAAATTCGCCAATATGCATTTCTTTGGGCAATATTATGAAGTTTAAAAAAATTATGATGGCTTTCCCAGTTAGTGAGATATAAGGGATTCTTTGAAAACACATTGCATCCCTTTTCACCCCCTTAATTATCGAATTTCGAAAAATCCATTCTTAGTGGGTGCTTAAGGGCCAAGGGGAAGCTTCCCTCAAAATGGCATGGTTCTAGGTCCAGCAATTTGGGCTGTGCGTTAATGAGTAAGCGAGTGTGTCAGGACACTTCAATTTATATAATATTAAGACTAGCAGTCCCCCGCGGCTTTGCTCGCGAGTATTATTCGCAACTGCTGGTAATATTTACTTTAATTGAAGAACCTATTTGAACTCAAGATTGGTAGGTACTTCAGTCATCAAATGTTAGAATGTCCAAGCGGCAGGATAAGTAGCTATAGTTGTTCAACGCGAAAAGCAGTCTTAAATTTGTCCCTGACATTAACGGCGACTTCGCCTGGACCTTATTTATAACCCTGCCAATTTGACGCTGTGGGGTAGTTACAGACACCTAAGATAAGAGGTGAATTGAATGAAAAACATCTTATTTATCCTGTATACATCCATTGGTGACGGTGTCCTCAATTACATATTTTCAACATATTCACTGGAACTTTATTGTTATTACAAAGTTTCAGTGGGTAAAGGTTTCACGGAAACGTATTTGGTACAGCAAACTTAATATTAGTTAGATGATATATCATCGTTTTACTGCCAAAAGTGACCCAGTCAAAATGAGATAAAATGATAAAAATGCTAGGAATGTGTATATATTGTTCACGAACAATTGCCCAAGTTTTAAGTATATTCGTCATTTCGTACTGTTGCGTCACAGTATAGAAACGTACCACATTATTGTTAATATCTACAATTTAATAGTGTTTTTAAACAAAATAACATTAATGACTTAATCACTTATGACAGTATACCGACGATATGTCAGCTGATGTTGTAGAGGAAACTAAGTGTAAAGCGAACTGCAATTTTACCCCTTTTAAACGACTACATATAAATTGCACTAATTCGATCTGCCTTGTAGTTACTGTGTGTCAGAATTAAACGTTCGCACGTAGCTTTTAACGGAATTCGAGCCCAGAAGCTGCCGGAATTTAGACCTGAGTAACAAACAACTGCGTCATGTAATGTCGAAATAATTAATGAAAAAAAATTTTATTAAAAAAAAAAAATATCTGTGTCCTGGGCTCATAGAGGTTGTACAACACCACGTCTCGATAGGTTACTGTAGAGTGAAACTTCTGTACAGGTTGTTTCTCGCTGCTCGTTCCTGCTTTTCGGATCGTCTGCCTTGAATATTGACCAACTTAATTTTATTCTTAATAATCACGTTTCTTACAAAGAAAAAAACATACATATATTTTTTAAAATATTTACGTAAGCATCACTCTGACGCGAACAACACCTCAATATCGCTACTGGTTAGATAGATATCATGGGTTGATGGAAAACAAATTTTGTGCTTTTTCACCCTTTTGGGTGTCGATTTTCGAAATATTTTTAATTTACATCTTATACATTTGTATAAGTATCCAACTGAAGTGTAAATCACATCGCTAGCCCGTTCAGTCGAATCAAAATCGATCATTCACTAAATAAACACATGTCACCCCTGCGAAGTATTGAGAAATCGAATTTCGAAAAATCTGAAAACAGTTTTGCGATAATTTCTGTAATCATCATCCTGAAGCAAAAATTAATTGTATATCTCGACGGGTTTGATAGATATCGAGGATTTATCTAAAACACATTCAAGGTCTTTTCACCACCTAAGAGAGTAAATTTCGAAAAACCCTTGGATCACGTTTTATAATACTTTATTGGTATCTCGTGGACGTAAAACACACAACATTAGCCCGCTGGGTTCAAGATATATCGACGATTAATTGAAAACGCTTTTTACCCCTTTTCACGTCCTTAGATGGCGAATTTCGAAAATTCCTGACATTACTTTTTAGGTATTTGAGTAAGCATCAATCCTAAACAAAAATCACGTCGCTGTATAAAAAGCTATGGGATCGATATATATCGAATGTGAGTCGAAAACTAATATTACCCCTTTTTAACCAGTTTAGGGCCGAATTCAGAAAATATACTTTAAATGGTACTTGGAATATTTACAAAAAGCACCAATTTAAAGCAAGGAGCACTTCGATATCTCGATTGATTCGATAGATATGGAAGGATAATCGAAAACACAGTTCACGTATTTTCACCCCTTTAAATAAAGAATTTCGAAACGTCTTTGAGTCCTGTCATAGACATTTGTAAAAGTAACCAATTAAAGTTAAAATCACGACGATAGCCAATTGTGTTTCAAAGATATAGACGATTCATGAAAAACACATTTTGCCCCTTTTTACTGTCTGGGGGTCGAATTTCAAAAAAACCTAAAACTACTTTTTGGGTATTTACGTAAGCAATATTTTGAAGTGAATATCAACTCTCTATCCCGAAGGGTTCGATAGATATCGATAGTTGATTGGAAACACATTTAAGGTCTTTTCACCCCCTTAAATGTTGAACTTCGAAAAATCCTTAAAATGGCTAATATGCATTTTTAGGAGTGTCCTATTAAAGTAAAAATCACGACGATTGGCCGTCGGGTTCGAGCTCTATCGACGTTTCTTCGGAAACACATATGCTAAAAGATTTAAAAACACAGAATGGAATTCCTTTGTACTTTTAAAAAAATCCGAAAATGACGAAAATTTACCTCATTTGTGGCAATTTTTAAAAAAGACAAAATGTCTTTGTTTTGTGATTATAAATCTTTTAGCATAGTGCCCATTATGTCTAATTTCAGTGTAAATTATTTCATTCGAGTAAGTTACTTGGTTTTTGTTAAACCTATGTTCCTGTAACTTGCAAATTCTGACTTTGACGTGCCGCCATGGGAAAACTATGAGAGCTAAAAAATTACTACAAGTGGAAAATGTAGTCACAAGTAACGTCTATAAAACTAACACTATGCCAAGCAAATATAAAATTCGGAATTTTTGCCACGTGAACAACCTTAAGGGCTTGTTCCCGAGTTTTTTTTTCAGACTGGTGCCAATAACTCAAATATTTTTTAACCAAAAGTTTTGAAAAAATTTGAGTCAATGTGCAATCTAACGATGCACAATACTGTGGACGAGTTTTTTAAAATAATGTACCATTCGCCAGCAAAAAAATAATTTCCTTCATTTTTGCTTATTTTCACGACGAAAAACGTGGTAGCCTACTTTGGGTACTGAAATCTAAAAAACCGTTCAGTATAATTCTACAAAAAAATTCAGCTACAAATTATAACATATAAGTGTCAAAACTGTGCCGCGAAATTTTGATATGAGTATTAGGTAGCAATTTAAAAAATATTTCGAAATCACTGCAAAACTCCGTAACAAGGCCTTAAATCACGTGTTTCATTTTCAATGGAACCACAAAACTGCGTAATAAAACGATACTTGGAATTAGTATTTTTCATAATAACAAACATTGTCTCTGCAAAAGGCCATCTTGAAATGACTTAAGATTTAAGTTTCTCGAAAACATAAAGTCAAGACTGATCGACTCTAGCTTTGCCGACTACATTATGTACGAATCCTTATGTGTTGGAAGCTAACGTAAAGTAAAGTTTTTAATCGCACTCTTGGGATCCAGACATACAAGAGAAGGTCCTGCCAACTAACATGCAAGTAGACACACACCGGACAAACATACACGAAGATCTGGACCGCCACTGCTTCCTAGGGAGACAAGCGAGAGTCCTATCTTGACTACATGGCTTTCACAGAATATTAAGCCGGGCACACATCGGGACGTAGTTGCGTAGGGCCACGTAGCGCAGGGCAGTGTAGGAAAATGTAAACAATATGATAGGTTGCGAACCGTACATTGAGACGCAGAGCAGGTGTCGCTAAGTTTCTCTCAGCTGATACCTACGTGCGGTAGCCTCTGCACGTAATTGTATGGGCGCAATCTGGTGTAAGGCCGCGATTACTATGACTTCACGTTCATTTTACCTTAACTTTCACGTAAGCAGGGAACACCTTGACAAACGCATTTGAACGGGACCTATCACGATCGCGCCACTTTATATCTACGTTCACTTTCACGTAACGAAAAAGCTTATCGATGTCAAACTTTTAAGTTAAAGTGATACGTGAAGTTATACCACATGATCGCCTGGCCCAATAACATTTTGAAGGAGTTAATGTCTTCTGTTGTGTTATGATATCTTTGACCTTATTTTGCATTTTTTTACGTTATTTTTGTGGTAACGTAATTCAAAATCAGTGTTCGAAAGGTTAGACATAGTAGCTTAGACAGCTGGTATCATTTTTCGAAGAATTCCACACACGATTTAGGCGTTAATGTAATTACCGGAGATAATTAACTTGTTTTATGAAACTGTATTTAATCTAGGCGACATAACCATCAAGAATCTATTAGGCCTACGTCGTTAACCTGATAAATTCACGAATTATATTTAAATTCAGCGTGCATGTACCCTCAACTTTCAAACTACTTATTTATTAGGGAAACAACTGGTGGATCTTTGCCTAAGTCATCTGTAGACACCCTAACCCGACGTAATCTAAAATAAATTCCAAATGAATCATAACCATGCTACAGTTCAAAATAATGCCGGAATAATAATACTTGTGGCTGTACTCAAACTGCTGTAAAAAAAAAAGTTAAATTTTTACTAATTACGACGCGTTCTAGGCCTACTGCCTACCTAGTGGTCGTATTTTCAAAGTTAAATTTTACAGAATTAAATTATTAGGATATTTTGTAAACCTCCGTTTTATTTTGGATCATTTAGGGTCTACCGTTTTCTCTACTAGGTAAAAATTGCAATGTAACAAAAATATAGGTACTTAATACAAAAAATATTATAATTGCACTTAGCATACAGCCTAACGTGTAATGTAATCTACAACTGTCATAAACATGTCTTCGTTTGACAGTTTCATTATTTTTTAACTTATATAAAAGTTTTAGGAGTCATAATTTCTTCATCTCAGTTTACAAATGGCAAGATACATTTGTAAGCTGTTAGAGAGACTATTAATTTCAAGAATCTCTAATATCATACTCGACGTCTGTTTCCACGACATTTCCATTGCCTACTTACGGCTTACGTGAAGGACACGTCACATCAGGATTTGGCTACACGAAAAAAAGCCAAGGATGAGATATGGGATGGAATAGCCGGGGACATAAGATTGAAATACGGCGAGTTAAATTTTGTTATGACCTGTTTGTTATACTTATTTTACGGATATGGAAAATTCGTGTTGTCGAGAGCAATCTAAACTACCATACACACATACGGACAATTCACTATTTATTGACTTCACAGCATTTTATAAAGTTATTTCCTTGCGAAATAACAACAAAGTAAAATCGATTCCAAAATTTCTCACACAAAAGAGTAAAAAAAAAAGGCCATGTTTTTGCAACGGACTAAAAGATATAAAATTTTTTTCCCGAAGGAAATACTTGTGCCATTTAAAGCGATAAACATGAGACGCATGCAATACGTAATACTGTAGTAAGTAGTGTAGAGTGGTTGTCGAAAAAACTCGCACAACAGTTCATAAACCATTTGCACTATCTGCAGTGCAATAAACCTGTTGGTGACTTAGGTGAACTATTCATGCATCAATTATCAATTTGCGCCCCCACGTTTTTCATTTTAAAGCTTAGGCCTTACACGCATTTTTACAGCAGAAAATATTCTATTATTTTCAGTTCTTTAAGAAAATCAGGTATATTAATTTATTTAAAATTAAAATAGTCGTAAATATTTAATTTTTATCCCAGATATGTATCAATGTAGTCGCATAGTAAAAATGCATCCGCGGTAATCTTGCACGCTAATTCAGCGCTTGGCTCGTTGTGGTGATGAGCCATTTGATGCGCTCGTAAAGGCCGCCCTTATAGCACCTCCGCTTCTGAGCATGTAATGCCCGATTCACAATATGAGGTCGGCTGTCGGCAGTTGGTAGTCCGCTGTCAGAGATGTGCGTTAATATATGTGTATTCACAATGCGCAGTCCGCAGTCGAGCAGTCTGTAGTCCAGTCGAGCAGTCTGTAGTCCAGCAGTCGGAGATGGCGAACTTCATATCCGACTGCTGCACTGCCGAAAAAATCCAACCAATCGGTTGTTTTGTTTTTCTAGTTTTCTATGCTTCTAAAAGCAAAGTCAGCAATTTATAATTTCAAAACACGGCCGATTATTAGATAGCAGTTTTTTTAAAAACAATGCATAAACATCATGGCTGCTGGACGGCACATTGTGAATTGTATTCGACTGCCGGCAGTCGGCTGCAGACTGCGAATTGTGAATCGGGCGTAACGCGCAAAACTGCTCAAGGTAGGAGGCACCGCCAAGGACACAGTTTATGCCAAGAAAATGCAGGAACTTGAAGACCTCCGTTCGTGAGCAGTGGAAGCAATTAATACCGTTACTCTGGACAATTTGCAGCGAACATCGATGGCAATCATGCACAGATTATACAGACATAAGTTATTGAGAGTAATAAAAGTGGCTCCCACATAAATCCACTGTTTTTTTTTTTTTGTGTAAACCCTTGAGGTGCTCTAATATTCATGATCCAACATTTCAGTTCTCTCACTCCTAAAAACATGAAGAAATAAGAGACATTTCATTGTGGACATTCTGAATACGTGTATGTTTTATATACGTTTTTATATATAAATCAAAAATTTTATGACAGTATGCATCGACTTAACTTCATACTTAAGAAGAGATTTCTCTTTTTTAGTAAATTTGTTAAAAAAAAAAAAAAGGCACAAGCCCATTACACTTTCACACTGTAATTCTGCAAAAGTTCTACACATTCAATAAGTTGCAAGGTTTTTACTGCAGAATATTGTTTTGTCAATTTTGACAGATACAGAGTGAGAAAACGACAAATTGAGCTAACAGATTGACTTAATTATCAGTACAATTTCTACCAATCAATCTGTAATTTGAAAACTGGAGTGTGAGACACCAAGGATCAACACCAGAAAAATTAAAATTTTAATATTGGTAAACACATTTCTAGAGCTTTGTACTACGTGTAGAAAAAGGCATAAATTAATTTTACGAAAAAAAAACCGTGCAATTTCTGGGAACACTTGTTTCACTACTTTTTCCATTTATAAATATGCAGCTGTGATTACCAATGGATGGAAAATAAAACAATTTGCGAGTTCGACGACAGTGTGTTAAAATCCACAGGTTACTATGTATACTCACGCCTCACACATTCGTTCATCTGCTGCTGTTCGAGTAGCAGCTAATGGACAAATGGTTGGGGTTGAGTATACATAGAACAGTGGATTCTAACATGAAGGTTATTGAACTCTCGAAAGTTTCTTCCGCCTACCAATGGAGTAGTTTCAACAAATAAAATTAGTGGAAAATTACAATCAATATATATTTACTGATTTAATTTATTAAAGTGTACACAGAGAACTCCTGGACGGATGAATTATCCATCACCAGGGCCGAATTATTAAAAAAACCAAACAACAAAGATGGCTATTCACTGCTACTGAACTTTCAGTTGCCCCGTACTTAGGCATCCCTTACATGAGTAGGGTAATAGCATATAACCCTCAAACACAACAAATATAGATTATCACAACCTCTCCTCTCTATATCTTTGTGTGAGCATTGTTTCTCTGACAAGATTCTTGCAGGCACATAAGTCACAGAACTCCAACCGTATTGATTGCTGGTATGACAACTTGAGTTATTATGTACTGTGTACCAAGTTCAATTGCAATATACTGCGCCTTGACAGATCAACTCTGTACAATTAGGTACTTTTCTCTTGCAATTTGAAGTATGTAAGCTGAGTAACTATGAACCCAAAAATTAAATCTTCTCATATCTTGGTCACTTCTTACTACACCAGTAATTTTCCTATTTAACCATCTCTATTTCTTCATTGCAGATCATAAATTAAAACAAAATTCAAATTGACTTTAAATAAATTCCATTATAGTAATTCTAACCCATGGCACACAGCAATAAAATAATTCTACTGTGAGGGTGAAACTTTGATGGAGTGTCTACACACTCAATATTCTCATTACAATGCAGTTTCTCTATTTTCGAAAGAAAACGTGAACCATCGATTTCAAATGTGAAGGTAAATATCTGAGTGGCAAACATGCCAGTCTTTCCGCCATAAGCAGAGAAGGTGCTAAGTGCAGATAAGATGACTGCCAAACACTCTAGAAGGAAAGTCTGTGCTGTCAGAGCATACACAACCTTCAACAAACTGCGAAGAATATGGTGATAGTTCCTACATGTCTGCTATTCACTTGCTCAACTCGTCCGATAACTAACAAGACTACTGAAGAATGTAACTTAATCGTAATCTTGATGTTATTAACATACAAGATTAAAATTTTCTCAAGTTGTGATGAACTATTTACATATTTACTAATTTTTGTTTCTGTCAAGAGTGATTACAAAATATAATTGTGAAATTTTCAGCTTTACAACATTTTTTTTATCATCTGACTGCTTTTCGTTGACTTTAAACAACATTAGGCTGAATAACACAGAAATAATGCAAAAAAAAATTACAACAGTTTTTAGCTTTGAGCACATGAAAAACTGAAAGCAGAACATATAAAACTAAACATTGGTAAACTAAAGCACTTAATGAAAGTAATTTTAGTATATAGCCTATGGCCACTGAAATTTGTTCACTAAAAACTTGCCCAAAAATATGCCAAGAAAGCTGTCAAAAACGAGAAAGTCAAAACTGACAATAAATATGCATTGTACATGCCTTGCATATACAGTATATGTAAAACATATTCCTCAGATATGAAATGGTGAATTCACTGGATCTACTTTCTTCCACTGCATTACGAAAATAGCACGAGACAGCAGTGCAAGAAACACGGTGAAGGGATAAATTGTACAGTGGCATTGTGCATCACAACCCGTATTGGTTTTTCACTGTTCATTCAGGGGTATGGAAAGGTAAGTGTAGGAAAAAAGGAAATAGCGTTTTACGTCTCATCAACTGCGAGGTCATTAGAGAGAGATGGTGACCCAACTCATTACAATTCAATGGGACTTTTTTTGTCGAACGGATATATTATTAGTGGACATCTATTAAAACAGCACTAGGCCGTAGTATGCTTTGCTTTCGAGTAAAAAATTAAAAAACGTTATTAGATAAATAAGGGCTTGAAAACACAAAGTCCATAAAAATGGAAAACTATCAAATTCATAATTTTTAATTAGATAACATCCTCTCCACAGTAATATAATTTCAAAAATACTCCTGTTTTGTTTGAAAATAATTCTAACATCCACAAACCTCCGTGCGAGAAGTTTTCGAAAAGGGGAAAAAAAAAACACTCTACGAGTTGTCTGCAGAATTAACAATGCCAAGTCAGATATTAGACAGTGAACTCCAAGAAGCATACGCCACTAACTCTACTGACGTCTCACTCTTTGACTTTCGTGGAGCTCACTATCTCTTGGGTGTTTCAAATAAAATCGCTACTAGCGCTCGTCAATACCTCAAGGAATGAAACATTTTATATAATTGTTTATTTATTAGTGTAAAGTACCGTTACTACCTGTACAAAATATTGGTCTACTAAAATACTAACAATGAAACTGAAGTTATTTATACTATATTAAAATTTTTGTAAGAATAATAAAATTTGGAAATAATAAGTAGGAAGATAAGTTCATTAAATTAATCAATGCAGTTACTTATCTACAAATTTGAAATCAATTTCCAAAAAATTATTAGTTGGAATAAGATAATCTATCACTGTATAAATTGAATCATACTCGGTCATCCATAGCTATGGCCATAACAGTGCAAATTAAAAACAAGTATGAAAGTGTAAAATACTCAACAAAATTTAAAGAGAATTTCTGTATAAGTTTTGAAACAATTCAGCTGTATTTTGTAGTCGCCAATGGAGACCTGGGGACATGAAATGTTGTGCCTGTGTGTGTATACACACACACGGGTTTTTTAATCTTTAAAACCAGTTAATTTAACAGAAAACTTCAAAATCAGCTGAAAAAATATGTAGGCTACACATGTTAAATATTAGCCTACATAAATTATTGTGTAGAAGTAAATTACAAAACCCAACTTTAATGTTTTACCCAAACATAAAATGCAACTAGACACTAACTGACCTTCATTTCTTCACTGAAAATCTAAAAATATCATTCTATTATTGACACTCACTGATAAGATTAAGCAATTTGATTGTTTATGTGAATGTGAGATTGTTTTACTACTGCAATAGTCTAAGCAAAGAAAATCCAACTTTCCAAAAATTTGGCTTGCTTAGAATCAAAAGTGAACACATAGATAAAATTGGTTAAGAGTCTAGCAATATTTTCAGGACAAATTTGAATTCCCAAGAAAACATATTATTACAAATATTGTTATAGCTGATGTGAAATAATTAACTGTCTTCCTTCAAACTAAGGGTTTGAAAATGGCTGTAAAAAACAATATTTTTTCTTTATGCACCACTGACTAAAAAAAATTAATCTCGCTTCTTACAGTTAACATTCAACTAAATCACTCTGAAATTGTATGAATCATTGCTTCAGTACAAATATAAAAACATAAAAAATTAAAAAGTCACTCACGGGGAAAATTTTTTTAAAATCTGTTGAATTGACATGAAATGATACTACAGTAGGCCCTACATGTTTACAGAAAATAAATGTGTCCTGCTGTAAGCTATTAAGATACAATACTTTTAACTGAACAACAACTTGCGATTGGGCAACCACCTGTTGACAAGCTGTAACATGTATAGAACCGATATCATGGACATACGCCATTGCTTGCGAATGTTGCCGTCTTGCAGAAAACATCCACAATAAAACGAAAAAACAAACCAACAAAGAAAAGTCGAGCGTTAGCTGTTGTCAACAAACAAATAACATACATACAGTCCTAGAGAGGGACATAGTCGTAACCACAAAGTGGAACAAATAAAAAACAA